>ML268370.1:0-20426 GCA_005239495.1 Nicotiana undulata | reverse complement strand
TGCAATCATTTGCTTTATACGATCTTGTTCTACTGTTTGATCATTGTTGTTGTTATCGTTGTTATTGTTGGATCTCTCTTGAGATTGTTCCCTTGAACCTCTTGGGGATGGAAGAGGTGATGGAATCCCATATCTCTGTTGATTGTTGTCCTTGGAGTTCGACATAGTTTGGAGGATATCGATAGAAAAGCAAACAAAGATTATCAGATTCCCGGTAACAGAACCAATTTGTTAAACCAAAGAATTAGATCCTTTGACCAAAGCTATTTTTAGAATGAACGCGGGTTATTGATAATCAAGGAAATAATATTAAGTAAAGAAGAATAAGTAAATGATGATAATAAGATGCTTCAGAAAAGTAAAGTGTATTGTATTCGAATTCCAGATGTCCTTACAAGCCTTTCTCTTCCCTTATATAGGGAGTTTCTCAATATAACGTCTGCCTTTTACAGTGATCACTCATTAATGACTAATTATTACATTAATGGGACGTTTCAAAGGATAACCGTATCTGTTGCGTGAAGGTTGTGTAATATTTGAGTCATTAATTGAGGATCTCTGGATATGCCCGTAGCTCTGTCCGGATTCAGTTTGACCGTATCTCTTCTTTGTCTCAATTAGGTTGGGTTTCCTGTAGTTGATTACCCCGTAGGTTTATTGATCTGTACCTCTCTGCTCCATACCTCTTTATAGAATCATGTCCAGCTATCATATTTTCCTTGGTCCACGTAGCTGGCTGAGTTGTCAGGAATCATCCTACGTGTGAAAATCTTTTTTACCAATACAAGCATGTCATAGGTCTGTTGTGATTTTCATTAGAAATCCCGCCTTAGGATAATCTCGTTTTCTTCTTTTGCATATTAGAAAACATGCTATAGTTTATCACTTCTGATTCTGCACAAGTCATAATCACTTAGAAATTCTATCACTAAGCTACTGCTATAATCCTCCATGTGCATTAGAGATCCTGCATTAGGAATGTATGTGCATTTTCTTTGAATCATATCGCCTAAATAAATAGCTTAAAAACAGCCCAACACATAGGCATCATGTCTGGTATAAATAAGCATGAAATAGACTGTTGTAACAGTCATCACCTAGATCAGCATGCCCATAAGATTGTATAAAAAACTCAAGCTGTTTTAATCAATTCCCAGAATTCAGATCTCTTTCTAGACAACATGTTTATAGGGATCCAAAAGATTCACGCCTAGGCAAGCCTTAGGTAATTAATATTCTTATAAAAACTGTGAAATTGTGCTCTGTTTGTTTATAAACTGCTCATGTTTAACATGTTTTAAAATCAGTAGGCAAACTGATTAGGATTCTGTCACTTCGCTTAAAAAATAATGCTGCATATTCTGTGTTTGTGATGCTCACCTAGATATCCTTTCCTAGGACCTTATGAAATTCTTTAAAATTTGCTATTGGAGACGTGCTACTTATTTTTTTATGTGTGGAGGTAAACATGAGCCCCCTTAATTGCTTCCCTATTTGACAGTCCTATATGTTATTTGTTATCACTTAGATTTTACCTTTTACACACCTTAGGGTGGTCTAGAACTGCCTAAGTTTAGAACCTCCATGACCACGAGGAAGGGACGGTGTGATGACCCAAAAGGTCATCCTGTATACATTTAGCTATATCTGTGTCCCAAGGCCCCAAAAGCCTTCGTTAATCTCACCTCGATATGCGTGCACATCCCGGGCAGGTAGCCGGGAAGCTTTTATGTGAAAACTTGATGAAAAATGAAATTTCTAATAATTAATTGATTAAAGTTGACTTTGGTCAACATTTTTGGTAAACGGACCCGGACCCATGATTTGACGGTCCCGGAGGGATCGTAGGAAAATATAGGACTTAGGCATATGCCCAGAATCAAATTCTGAGGTCCCAAGCCCGAGAAATGAATATTTAAAGAAAATTATTTTCTGATAAATATAAAGGTTTTTGAAAATGAATATTTATGTGAAAACCGTGTTACCAGACCCGTATTATGGTTCCGGAGCCCGGAACAAGTTTAATATATGTTATGTGAGCTATCTTAGAAATTTGGTGTAAAACGGACTTGAAATGACGTGTTTCGGATCAAAATTGGAATAATTGAACCTTATGAAGTTTTAAGAAAATTTTATGAGTTTTGAGGTTTAATTGATTGATTTTGATGATATTTTGGTGATTTAAATGCTTGAATAAGTCCGTAGGATGATTTGGGAGTCGTGTGTGTTTTTGGTTCTGAGACCCGAGGGCTCGGGTAAGTTTCGGGCAGTTAACGGGGTGTGCAAAGTGGAAACATCTGGTGTTTTTGAGGAATTGCTGGTGTCTGGTGTAATACCCTTCGTGAATGCGGCCAAGGGCTCGCGAACGCGAATGGTAAATTATAGTGGCCTGGGTTTTACTCTACGCGAACGCGTAGAGGGAGACGTGAACGCGGAGCACTTAGTAGTGCTTCTACGCGAACGCATCCCCAGGGGTGCGAACGCGTAGGCTTAGGGTGAGGTCGGGGGCCAGGGCAGGTTTGTTCTTCGCGAACGCGGGCGTAGGCTAGCGAAAGCGGAAGCCTAGGAAGTTAGACCTTTGCGAACGCGGCCGTGGCTCCGCGAACGCGTAGGTCCCAACTCCTAACCCTTCGCGAACGCGGCCAGTGGCCCGCGAACGCGAACGGCAATTTTGCCGAGTGATTTTAAAATGTCAAAAACAGAAACATTACGGGATTTAACCCACTTCTTCTCAAACCTCTTCTTCCCCACTTCCCCTTAGGCGATTTTGAAGATTTCCATCACCATAGCTCCATAGGTAAGTGATTCCAACTCTATTTTCTTCCATTTATCTTCAACAACCACTAGAATCTAGGCCTAAAATCCTAAAATCAAAGTAAAAATTATGGGTTTTGGGTAGAGTTAGGATTTATGGAATTTTGGGTAATTCAACCTCAATTTGGGGTCGTATTTCAAAACAAATTATATATTTGAACTCGTGGGGGTATGGGTAATCGGGTTTTGGTCCGAGCCTCGTGTTTGGACCAAGCAGGCCCGGGGTCGAATTTTGGTATTTTTGGAAGAATGCTAGGAATTGTATATTTAGGCTATGGGATTGTATTAATGAGTCATTATTGATGTTAATAAGTTAATTATGTCTAGATATTGTCATTTCAGAGTTGAATTCAAAAGGAAAGGCGGTATTAGAAGATTGAATTGCTATTCTTGGACCTAAGGTAAGTGTCTTGCCTAACTTTGGTGAGGGAATAGGTATTGTATGCTATGTTCTAAGTGTTTATCATGTTCAATACATAGGTGAGGTGACGAGTACCTATGCATTGTGTGTCAAGCATGCCCGTGAGTCCATTTTTGACGAAAAGCTTATTATTACTTCCATATTCAGTGTATTATGAAATTGTCTCTACTTGGAAGTTGATTGTTGTTGAAAATCCTTGTAGATGAACTTGTAATATAATGGTTCTATTGAGGACCCAACTATAAAGGATATACGTGAAAAGATTGGTTATAGCTGAGACCCTTGCTGAGCAGTTGTTATGATATTGACTGAGATATTCCCCTTGTCGGGTATTTATGATCGGTATTTCCACTATGCTGCATTCCTTTCCATTTGATATTGTCAATTTTATGGTGAGGAAGAGTGTAAAGAATGAAGGGTGATGTCGTGCCATGATTTACATTGATTACATCATAAAATGCATAGTGAGGAAGAGAGTAAAAGCACGAAGGTTGATGCCGTGCCATGATTCATGTTGATTAAAAGCACAAAGGTTGATGCCGTGCCATGATTTATATTGCCTCACATTTTACATTGCATTGTGAGGAAGAGAGTAAAAGCACGAATGGTGATGCCGTGCCACGATTTATATTATCTTATATCATACATCGCATTGTGAGGAAGAGAGTAAAAGCACGAAGGGTGATGCCGTGCCATTACATACATTGCTCGTATTTACACATGTTACGTTAGAATTCTTGTTAATTTGATCTCTTGTTTCTCCTATGTGTTAATTAATCGTTCTTATCTCTCACTTGTTACCCCCATTAACTACTCCCGTATCCCATGCTTATCTGGTTATTTCTGCGTTTGTCTGTGATATATCTTGTAGAACTGTACAGGTAGATTATTGTTGTCGAGTCTAGCCTCGTCACTACTTCGGCCGAGGTTAGGCTCGACACTTACTCAGTACATGGGGTCGGTTGTACTGATGCTACACCTGCACTTCTTTTTGTTGGGCAAATCCTGCAGCCGGACCCAGTGGACACCGTTAGAGGGAGTATCCTTCAGTCCACCCCGGAGATCTCAAGGTAGACTCGCAGACGTTCGTGGGCCTTGGCTTCTCCTCTATCCCTATTTTTCCTATCATGTCTTGCTTATCTCCTAGTTTCTGAGACAGTTCATGTATTATTTCCTTCAGACTTTGTATTTAGCACTCTTATAGATAGTTCGTGAGTTAGTGACTCCAGGTTCTGGTATTATTGCAACAAATTGTATTTTGTTATAATTACTTAGTCTCGATGTCTATCTACTTTTGTTATTAAATTTTTTAAAATTGTTTCTAGTTAATTCTTTTAAATTCCGCATTATTATGTTAGTATTGTGTTAGACGTTGGCTTGTCTAGTGGGTTCAACGTTAGACGCAGTCACGACCTGAAAGTGGGATTTCGGGGTGTGACAAGTTGGTATCAGAGCACTAGGTTGCTTAGGTCTCACAACTCACGGAAAAACTTGGTAGAGTCTGAGGGATCGGTGCAGAGACATCTGTACTTATCCCCTAGAGGCTGCAAAGTTAGGAATAACTTCACATCTTTCATTCTCCATCGAGCCAATTGAATTCTAAATACTAATTGAGTCTCTAATTACTCTCTCGCAGATGGCAAGAACGCGTGCTTCCTCATCGACCGATCAGCAGCCTGATCCTCCTATTGTAGATCCTACGAGGGGCCGAGGCCGAGGCAGAGCTACATCAGCAGCTCCAATTGAAGTCCCTGCTGAGACAGTCCCAGTTTGACCAGCTCAGGTCCCAGAGGGGTTCATTGCTACCTGGGTGCTTCAGGACACTCTAGTCAGCTTAGTGGGACTCATGGAGAGTGTGGATCATGCCGGTCTTCTTCCTACTACACCAGTTGGATCTCAGGCTGGGGGAGGGACCTAGACTCCTGTTATTCATACCCTAGAGCAGGTTGCCACTCAGTTTCAGACTCCAGCACCTCAGACAACTAGAGTAGCTCAGTCGGGTATTGTGGCACCGGCAACCGAGGGTGCAACTATGTTAGCGGATGCTCTATGGAGACTAGATCGATTCACCAAGTTATTCACTGCTACATTTACCGGTGCACCAACAGAGGATCCCCAGGATTATTTGGACAGCTTCCATGAGGTTCTTTGGAACATGGGCATAGTAGAGTCCAATGGAGTTGACTTCGTTACCTTTCGGTTATCTGGCGCAGCCAAGACTTGGTGGAGGGACTACTGCTTGACCAGACCAGCTGGGTCTGCACCTTTGACTTGGATTCAGTTCTTAGAGGTATTCTTGGGGAAGTTCCTTCCCATTACTCAGCGAGAGGATCTTCAGAGGCAATTTGAGCGTCTCCAGCAGAGTTCTATGTCAGTCACTCAGTACGAGACCAGGTTTATCACCTTGCCAGGCATGCATTAATGATAATTCCAACTGATCGGGAGAGGGTTCAGAGATTCATTGAGGTTTGGCCCAGCCTATCAGACTTCAGATGGCTAGGGAGTCAGGTACTGATATTTCCTTCCAGGATGCGACCGATGTGGCCAGGAGGATTGAGATGATTTTATCACAGAGTGGTGGTCAGGGAGCTGACAAGAGGCCTCGTCACTTTGGTAGATTCAGTGGAGCCTCATCTGGGGGCAGGGATTCTTTCGGCAGAGGTCATCCACCCTGATCTTTTCAGTCAGCACTTCAAGTATCTCACCGTTCACCGCCAGCTCCTATTAGTGAACCACCAGCACCTATCAGTGCACAACTGCTTCAGAGTTACCAGGGTGGTTATCAGGGTCGTCCAGGGCAGTGCCAGAGTCCCTAGCCATATCAGCAAAGGTTGTGTCATTCTTGTGGTGTTCCGGGGCACATTGTGAGGTATTTCCCTAGGGTTTCTGGTAGTTCTCAGTATCAGGGTTCTCGCGCCATGTTCCTCGCCGCAGGTGCACCCCCACCCCATCAGCCAACTTGGGGTGGTGGTCGTGGTGCCAAAGGTGGAGGTCATACTCATAGAGTTGGAGCACATGCCACGAGGGGCAGGGGTCAGGTCGCAGTAGGTCAACCCAGAGATATTCAGATTGGAGGGGCTTCGCCCCATTGTTATGCTATTCCTGCCAGGTCCGAGGCTGAGGCCGCCGATGCAGTCATCATAGGTACGGTTTCATTTTGTAGCCGAGATGCTTCAGTGTTATTTGATCCGGGTTCTACCTTCTCCTATGTGTGTTCATATTTTGCCCCTTATTTGAGCATGCCTCACAATTCTTTGAGTACTTCTGTGTATGAGTCCACCCCGGTGGGCGATTCTTTCATGGTAGATCGAGTCTACCGTTCTTGCTTAGTTGTTATTGGTGGTTTGGAGACTCAGGTAGATTTATTGCTTCTTGATATGGTAGATTTTGATGTTATATTGGGTATGGACTGGCTATCTCCCTATCATGCCATTCTGGACTGTCATGCCAAGATAGTGACCTTAGCCTTGCCAGGAGTACTTGGTTTAGAGTGGAGAGGGAATCCTAGTCATTCTTCTGGTAGAGTTATTTCTTATATGAAGGCTCGGCGCATGGTTGAGAAGGGTTGTTTGGCCTATCTGGCCTATGTTCGTGATTCTAGTGCCGAGGTTCCTTCCCTGGAGTCTGTGCCCGTAGTTCGTGAGTTTCCAGAGGCATTCCGCCGTATCGTATGGCTCCGTCAGAGTTGAAGGAATTAAAGGAACAATTACAGGATTTGTTGGATAAAGGCTTCATCAGGCCTAGTGTTTCTCCTTGGGGTGCTCCCGTGTTGTTCATGAAGAATAAAGATGGATCTATGAGGATGTGCATTGACTACCAGCAGTTGAATAAGGTTACCATTAAGAACCAGTATCCTTTGATGAGTATTGATGACTTATTTGATCATCTTCAGGGTGCTTCAGTGTTCTCTAAGATAAACTTGAGATCTGGTTACCATAAGCTGAGGATCAGGGTGTCTGATGTGCCTAAGACAGCTTTTCGCACGTGTTATGGGCATTATGAGTTTTTGGTTATGTCGTTTGGGTTGACAAATGCCCTCGCTGCATTTAGGGAGTTGATGAATCGAGCAGGCCTTATTTGGACTCATTCGTGATCGTGTTTATAGATGATATCTTGTTTATTCCCGTAGTCGAGAGGAGCATGAGCAGCATCTTCAGGTTGTTCTCCAGACTTTGAGAGATCGGCAATTGTACGCCAAGTTTTGTAAGTGCGAGTTCTGGTTGAGTTCTGTGGCATTCTTGGGCCACGTTGTGTCGGCATAGGGCATTCAGGTGGATCCGAAGAAGGTTTCAGCAGTTAGAGATTGGCCTAGGCCCACTTCAGCCACCGAGATTTGGAGCTTCTTAGGCCTAGCAGGCTATTATCGCCGGTTCGTGGAGGGGTTTTCATCTATAGCAGCGCTGATGACCAAGTTGACACAGAAAGGTGTTAAGTTCAGATGGTTCGAGGAGTGTGAGGCGAGCTTTCAGAAGCTCAAGACATCATTGACCACATCACCAATGTTGGTATTGCCCACAGGTTCAGGTCCGTATACCGTGTATTGTGATACGTCACGTCTTGGGCTCGGTGCAGTATTAATGCAGGATGGCAAGGTCATAGCCTATGAATCTCGTCAGTTGAAGTTACATGAGAAGAATTATCCAGTTCACGATTTGGAGCTTGCAGCCATTGTTCACGTTTTGCGGATTTGGAGGCACTATCTGTTCGGAGTGCCATATGAGGTGTTTACGGACCATAAGAGCTTGCAGTATCTGTTGAGACAGAAGGAGTTGAACATGAGGTAGAGGAGGTGGTTAGAGTTGCTGAAGGATTATGATATTACCATTCTTTATCATCCGGGAAAGGCCAATGTGGTGGACGATGCTTTGAGCCGGAAGTCAGTCAGTATGGGTAGTCTTGCCTATTTATCAGTTGTCGAGCGACCTCTTGCGTTGGATGTTCAGGCTTTAGCCAACCGATTTGTGAGATTGGAGGTTTCTGAGACTGGCAGTGTTTTGGCCCATACTGTGGCCCGCTCTTCATTGTATGACCGTATTCGGGCCAGGTAGTATGATGATTGTCATCTATGTGTTCTTAGAGATACAGTCCGACACAGAAGTGCAAAGCAGGTTACGGTTGATGATGAGGGATTTCTGCGGATGTATGGCCGTATTTGTGTAACTGATGTTGAGGGTATTCGTGAGTTGATTCTTCAGGAGGCCCATAGTTCTCGGTATTCCATTCATCATGGCACCGCAAAGATGTACCAGGACTTACGGCACCATTATTGGTGGCATAGAACGAAGAAGGATATTGTAGCTTATGTAGCTCGGTGCTTGAACTGTCAGCAGGTTAAGTACGAGCACCAGAGACCCGGTGGTTTGATGCAGTAGATTCAGCTTCCTGAGTGGGAGTGGGAGCGTATCACCATGGACTTTGTAGTTTGGCTCCCACGGACTTAGAGGATGTTTGATGCGGTTTGGGTTGTTGTGGATAGGCTGACCAAGTCAGCGCACTTCATTCCGGTATCATTTTCATATTCAGCGGAGAAGTTGGAAAAGGTATATATGAGAGAGATTGTTCGATTGCATGGTGTGACCTTATCCATTATATCAGACAGAGGTACTCAGTTTACCTCCCATTTCTGGAGAGTATTTCAGCGAGAGATGGGCACACCGATTGATTTGAGCACAACATTTCATCCTTAGACGGACGGACAGTCCAAGCGTACTATTCAGATTTTGGAGGATATGTTGCGAGCCTGTGTCATTGATTTTGGTGGTTCATGGGACCAGTTCCTGCCTTTAGCTGAGTTTGCCTACAACAACAACAATCAGTCGAGCATCCAGATGGCTCCGTATGAGGGGTTTTATGGTAGACGGTGTCGGTCTCCAGTTGGATGGTTTGAGCCGGGAGAGGCTAGGTTGTTGGGTTCTGAGTTAGTCCAGGATGCCTTGGACAAGGTGAAGATTATTCGGGATAGACTTCGTACAGCTCAGTCCAGGCAAAAGAGTTATGCGGATCACATATTTCGAGATTTGGCTTTCATGATAGGAGATCAGGTGTTTCTTAGAGTGTCGCCTATGAAGGGCGTGATGAGGTTTGAGAAGAAGGGCAAGTTGAGCCCTAGGTACATTGGTCCATTTGAGATTTTGGATAAGGTAGGAGAGGTGGCGTGCAGACTTGCCTTGCCACCGCAATTATCAGCCGTGCATCCAGTGTTTCAGGTATCTATGCTCCGGAGGTACATTGCATATCCATCTCATGTTCTTGACTTCAGCGGTATCCAGTTGGACAGGGATCTGAATTATGAGGAGGAGCCTGTAGCCATATTATCTAGGCAGGTTCGTCAGTTGAGAACGAAGAGTTATCCTTCGATTCGTGTTTAGTGGAGAGGTCAGCCTGCCGAGGCAGCTACTTGGGAGTCTGAGTCCGATATGCGGAACCGTTATCCCCATCTTTTCTCAGACTCAGGTACTTTTCTATGTCCGTTCGAGGATGAACGTTTGTTTTAGAGGTGGATATTGTGATGACCCAAAAGGTAATCCTGTATGCATTTAGCTAAATCTGTGTCCCGAGGCCCCAAAAGCCTCCGTTAGTCTCACCTCGATATGCATGCGCAGCTCGGGAAGGTAGCCTGGAAGCTTTTATGTGAAAACTTGATGAAAAATGAAATTTCTAATAATTAATTGATTAAAGTTGACTTTGGTCAATATTTTTGGTAAACGAACCTGGACCCGTGATTTGACGGTCCCGGAGGGTCCGTAGGAAAATATGGGACTTGGGCATATGCCCAGAATCAAATTCCGAGGTCCCAAGCCCGAGAAATGAATTTTTAAAGAAAATTATTTTATGGTAAATATAAAGATTTTTGAAAATGAATATTTATGTGAAAACCGTGTTACTGGCCCCGTATTATGGTTTCGAAGCCCGGAACAGGTTTAATATATGTTATGTGAGCTATCTGTGAAATTTGGTGTAAAACGGTCTTGAAATGACGTGTTTCAGATCAAAATTTGAATAATTGAACCTTATGAAGTTTTAAGAATATTCTATGAGTTTTGAGGTTTAATTCATTGATTTTGATGATATTTTGGTGATTTAAATGCTTGAATAAGTCCGTAGGATGATTTGGGAGTCGTGTGTGTTTTTGGTTTCAAGACCCGAGGGCTCGGGTAAGTTTCGGGTAGTCAACGAGGTGTGCAAAGTGGAAAAATCTGGTGTTTTTGAGGAATTGCTGGTGTCTGGTGTATTACCCTTCGCGAACGCGGCCAAGGGCTCGCGAACGCGAAGGGTAAATTATGGTGGCCTGGGTTTTACTCTACGCGAACGCGGAGCACTAAGCAGTGCTTCTACGCAAATGCGTCCCCAGGGGTGCGAATGCGTAGGCTTAGGGTGAGGTCGGGGGGCACGGGTGCGAACGCGTAGGCTTAGGGTGATGCCGTGCCATGATTTATATTGCTTCACATTATACATTTTATTCTGAGGAAGAGAGTAAAAGCACGAAGGGTGATACCGTGCCATGATTTATATTATCTTATATCATACATCGCATTGCGAGGAAGAGAGTAAAAGCACGAAGGGTGATGCTGTGCCATTACATACATCGCTCGCATTTATACATGTTACGTTAGTATTCTTGTTAATTTGCTCTCTTTCTTTCTCCTATGTGTTAATAAATCGTTCTTATCTCTCACTTGTTACCCCCATTAACTGATCCCGTATCCCATGCTATCTGGTTATTTTTGCGTTTGTCTGTGCTATATCTTGTAGAACTGTACATGTAGATTATCGTTGTCAAGTTTAGCCTCATCACTACTTCGGCCGAGGTTAGGCTCGGCACTTACTCAGTACATGGGGTCGGTTGTACTGATGCTACACCTGCACTTCTTTATGTTGTGCAGATCCCGCAGCCGTACCCAGTGGACACCGTTATAGGAAGTATCTTTCAGTCCACCCCGGAGATCTCAAGGTAGACTCGCAGACGTTCGTGGGCCTTGGCGTATCCTCTATCCCCATTTTTCCTATCATGTCTTGCTTATCTCATAGTTTCTGAGACAGTTAATGTATTATTTCCTTCAGACTTTGTATTTAGCACTCTTATAGATAGTTTGTGAGTTAGTGACTCCAGGTTCTGGGATTATTGCAACGGATTGTATTTTATTATAATTACTTAGTCTCGAGGTCAATCTACTTTTGTTATTAAATATTTTTAAATTGTTTCTAGTTAATTCTTTTAAATTCCGCATTATTATGTTAGTTTTGTGTTACACGTTGGCTTGTCTAACGGGTTCAACGTTAGACGCAGTAACGGACTTAAGGTGGGATTTCGGGGCGTGACAGACGGGTAAAAGCACGCTTAGAGGTCGTTAATTAAAATCGCTTGTATAACCGCTAAGGGGAGGGTAATGGGTAGTAAAAGGATATGATGACCTGTGCGCTAATGCCACGTGTAGCCCCTCTAGTTGAGGAGGATTACCGGGTATTGTACAGATGTGCTCCTATAGGCTAACCAACCTAGGATTTCCCTTATTCCTTTTATGTGCTTAGACTGTTTATCTGTGAAAAGTCTTTTGTTTTTATATATATGTGTGCTCAGACTGCTTATCTGTTAATTGACTAATTCACGAAAGTAAGTTTGGCTGGGACCCACTGTTGTGGACCTCGAGGGATGCCTAACACCTTCCCCTCGAAGTAATTTCAAGCCCTTACCCAATCTCTGTTAATGCGAACTGGTTTCATGAGTTACTTGCAATAGGTTCCCTAACACACCTTAATTCGTTAGGTGGTGACTCTTCAATTTCTTGTACCCCTTTTCCAAAAGGAAATGAGTTGTCCCAATAATGTCAAAACCCGGACTCCGTGAGGAAAAATGAGGTGCAACAATCGCATGACGTTGAAACCAAGTACGGGGGCAACACCGTTCTCTTTAGTTTATGGAGCTGAAGCTCTAACCCCGATCGAGGTCGGGGAACTTAGCCTCATGTTTTGATATGCATCAGAATAATCAAATCACGAGGCCCTGAATACAAGCCTAGTGTTGTTGGACGAAATAAGTGAGGTCACCCTCCGTGCAAACATAGCGGATCGAAAGGTACTATAATCGAATAGCCAATCTTTGACATTTTAAAATTGGGGACCTGGTGCTAAGAGAAGTCACCCTCAACACTCGAAATCCAAATGGAGGAAAACTCAGCCCGAATTGGGAGGGACCATATCATGTCCTCGACATCATCGGAAAAGGATCCTACAAGCTCGTCATGATTAATGGCGAGCAATTACCGAGAAATTGGAACGTGTCACTCCTAAAACGATACTACTGCTAAGGTACGACTCTTCCATTTTCATTTATATTTTAAACAAACCATTGCAGGTGTTCGATTGGGAACGATGATGGATTCTTCAATACAAAGTCTTTAGGTCTGAATTTTCCCCTTAGACCGGTTTTTTCCCAAATGGGTTTTTCTGGCAAGGTTTTCAACTAGGCAACCATTGATCGTGCTAACTTAGAGCAAGTCAAAAGTATCTGAGGCTTCTTTATAATCAACCTCGAATACTGGGAGGAATCACACTCAAATGTCAATTTTGTTGCAAGGAAATTACTTCGTGACAACGGGGTCTCAATAGGTAAGCCAGAGCCCTGAACATCAAACATGTACGCATGTATAATCATCTATCAAGCGAAGTATTTTTCCTTGCGAATATATCATGCCTTAGAAGAACTTTACTTTACAATTTCATATTCTTGATCTATTGTGTAAACAGACTTAGCAGACTATCATAACTAAAGTTCGAACAACTAACCCCACACTTGGGGACTGCATTCCGAATAATAGACGAGATCGAATTATCAAAACCTCGAGATCATAATACCTTAAAAAGGCAACCCTCGATTTTTATAGGCCACAGCCTCCCCACTCGGGGACTGACACTTCCAACAAGCTCGAAGTGAAATGGGAAGATAAGATCAAGAGGCAAGTCCCAAATGAAAAAGGCAGCAACCTAATTAATACGGTTCAGAGATGTCCGAATTTCGTAATAGAACAGGCATTCAAGTATTTTCGTAAGCCGGTAAAACATGCTACCTTTGGTAAAATTACAAAGGGCTTTGATAATATCAAGCCTCGAAAACTCCAATGACTAAGAAATTGTTCAAACTCTCGAACAATTCTATATTTCGTGCTAAGGCATTACAAATTTTATAACAAAAAACTTTTCAAGCCGAAAAGGGGAATAAGCCATTATTTTTACAAAGGCCATATCAGCCTAATACAAAAGCGTAAGGGCCATTTTTTCTTGAGTTTTAGAGATCGTTTTCACTAAAATAAAACTTAAGGGTTACTTTAATTCGAGTCCAAGCAAGCAATCACTCGATCGTAAGAACTACACTAGTTTAGTTTTGATCGAAATGCCTAAACCTCGAACCGATGAATATAATTTCATAAGGCATAAATGAAACAAAAAAGGCAGAAATGAATTAAAGACAAGACAAAAAGGGGAAAAGATCTATATATATTTGTGTGTGTATATATATATATATCAAAAATTAGTTACAAAGGAAATATGGCTCGATTGGAATTATACATAAAATTCGAGAAGAAAGATCATAAGTGCCTAATCTTCTCCAGGAGAAACATCTTTACCATCGGGGTCCCCTCCTCTCCCGGACCCGCTCATGCTCCTGAAGTCGTCGTCATCGGGAGAGGCCAATGGTTTGGCTTCGGCTTCAACTTCAAGCTCCTTGGCATTTTCAATCTCGGCAGTGAGATCTAAGCCATGAGCATGGATCTCCTCGAGAGTCTCCTTCGAGACTTG
This sequence comes from Nicotiana undulata, assembly GCA_005239495.1. Lineage (NCBI taxonomy): Eukaryota > Viridiplantae > Streptophyta > Magnoliopsida > Solanales > Solanaceae > Nicotiana > Nicotiana undulata. The sequence goes on along the minus strand of ML268370.1, from coordinate 6,397 downwards.
TAATCGGCAGTGAGATCGAAGCCACAAGAATGGATATCCTCGAGAGTCTCCATTCGAGACTGGCAATTGGCATGTTCGACAACCTAGTACGCTTGAACTTTAGAGACCTCGACAAATTATTTTGCTCGAGCTTGAGCAGCGTCGCCGTCGGACCGATAAACATCAACGATTGTTTTAGCATCGCCCTTTGCCGTCTCAACCTCATATTTGCCCGCTGTAAGTTCCTTGATCAGCTTCTCTCGATCTGAGGTTACCGAACCCAATCAAGTCTGGAACTCCTCGATTTTTTTGGCTTGCTCCAAGTTTTTCTCTTTCAAGCTTTGGAGTTGACTCTGAGCCGAGGATAATTGAGCTGGAGCAGCCTCCTTTTCTGAGGCAAGACGGTCCATATTTTTCTTCCATGCAATGGTTTCTACCTTCACCGCATCTACCTCTCCATATAGTTTCCCGATAAGCTCGAGTTACTGTAGGACCTATGGGATTAAACTGTTAGCCATCACGCCCGAAATGATATCATAAACTTATAATTTTATTATTACCTGCTCGGCCATGTCATTTTTTTCTTTTTGAGCCGCAACTAGCTCGACTCGAAGGCCCTTGGCTTCTTCTTCTTCTTTCTGCTCACTGAGAAGCTTAAGGGCATTTTTCTCCTCAATGAGTCATTAAATATCGGCCTCGTATCAGCTCAGTTCTGCTTGATACCTAAAGTAAGCTTCATGATGAAGCACCGAGGCCTAGACAAATAGAACAAAAGGAATTAGGCAAGAAGAGAAAAACTACAAGTATGGAAACTGATTCACGACCTATTGGGCCTCATTAACGAGACACAATTCTCCCACCTCATCCATCAAAGCTTGGTCCTCCTATATGACCAGGCTTTGAAGGTAACTAGCCATCCCTACAGGGGCGGCAACAACTCGTGCGTCCTCCGGGACCGAGATTAAGATTGTTCATTTGCACCCGATATTGGTACTTGAGGCCGGAAACTGACTGGTTAATCTGAAGCCCGAGGAAGTTTCCCTGAGATCTTCCTCCGTATCTCTAAGTCACTCAGGCCAACAGTGTAATCGGCCCCAATAAAATAACCACGAAAAGGGTATTCCCCTCCGTGGGCTCCTTTTGCGTAAGGAGTCTTCATGGCTTGAGCCTCCCGAATCATTTCCTCACAAGATGAAGGAAGTGACGGGGAGTCCTTGATTTCTATTTCCCCAAGTGGGTCACTTGGGGCGTTCTCTCCATATCGAGGAGCCACAAGACTGGCCTCCACACTATTTTCTACCGCCTTCTCACCCCGAGGTGAGGCATCTTCGGCTCTAGTTGGCTCAGGGATTTCAATTGAATTCCTCTCTTGGACCCCGTCAGATCGAGGGACCGATATGATGGCCTTCTGACCCTTGATTTTAGCTCAAACTTGAGCCACCAAATCGGAATCATCCTCCTTTTTTTCTTTTTCCTCCCTTAAGAGTTGGGCTGACTCCACGGACATTGGAATGGCGTTCTTGTTGGGCTTACGAGCCACTCTATTTTTTGAATCTTGCCCTTCGGAAGCCGATGCCCTTTTTATTTTTCCTTCCTTAGATGGCTTCGAGATGGGTATTGGGGCTTTTTCATCACCGGACAAGGGCCTCATGGTTGCATCTTTCCCAAGACCTACAAAAAAGGGAAATCGAGTAAGCTCGGAGAGGCATTTTAGTAGATCATTAAGTACGAGAACGAGACTTACCATGGGTTTTGGCCTCCCACCAGCCCTTTGACAGATTGCGCCATGCGCGCTCAACATATGTAGAGGTCGAGACCAGGCCCTACCCCAGCTCTCAAGGTGAGGGACCGCACCCGCCATCCAAGCAACAACTATACCGAGAAACAATGTCGATAAGGAAAAATAAATAAGTAAAATTGACAAATAGAAGCTAATAATGGAATCATACTTACGTTTCATATTCCACTTCTCGGGAAGTGGCATGCTTTCAGCCGAAATCATGTCAGAGGTCTTCACTCGGATGAACCGACCCATCCAACCTCCATCTTTGTCCTCATCTAGGCTCGAGATAAGTATCTTGGTAGCTTGACATTGAAGCTTTAATAGCCCACCTCGGTAGAGTCGGTGGCTATACAACTTATGAGGTGATTTAGGGTAAAAGGGAGCCCGTCGGTTTTGCTCACAAAGAATCGAAGCAATATTACAATCCTCCAAAAAGAGGGGTGGATTTGTCCAAGGGTTACTTGGTATTTTCTCCAGAAGTCCACGATCGGATCGAGCGGCCCATCTTGAAAGGGTAAGTGTAAACACTCAAGAACGCTTCCACGTGGGTGGTATGTCTTCTTCAGGGTCCGGTATCACGACCTCTATTTTTTCCCAATTACAGTCCTTCTTCACTTGTTCAAGGAAATTCTTGGATATCAAACATATGTAGCTCGATATCGGCTCGCATCGACTGGGGACCGACATCGTTTTCTCGATCTTAAAATCAGAATAGCTGACGCACCTCCCGGGAACACCCTCCTTAGGGCATGGCTCCGCCGGTGTTTTCTCACCGACCGGCCGAGATGAGGAAGCAGCTTCTTTTTGTGGCACAATCTTGGACGTTTATGCCCTTTGGTTTTGAGGTCAAAGGAGAATGGAGATGATAATATTTGGTGTTTTGAGAAGGGATCAACAATGGAACTTGAAGATTTGAGGATGAAAAACTTAAAGGATGCATAGAGCTTTGAATATTAGAGCAGAAGAGATTGAAAGTAAAGTTTGAAAGAATGGAAAAGATACCTATTTATGGGTTTCACAGGAACAGTTCAAAGCTGCTAGTGGTCGACCGTTAATTGACACACCTTACAAACTTGGGGAACTGTACCGACGAGTTTTATTTATTTTTACCGTCCAAAAAATGAGGGGACTATCTGTATATGGTTAAGTAATCGAGTTAATATATTGAGCTATCACTAGTTAAGTTATCAAATAAAAATATTTGTTTACCTCGAAATACGAGTAACAATTAAACTTGTATTGTGGTTTAAAGGATACGTGATATAATTTAATAACAATTAATAAATGATGAATTGGATAAATGAATTGAACGGTAAAAATAAATTAAACCAGTGTTTCAGCGATATATCGACCTCTATTAGGAACAAACTTGAGATGAGATGTTAAGAACAATAAGAACAATAGTAAGAATGTAAGGAAGTAAAGAGCAACGTATTGTTATTTCTCAGTGAATGTATATGATGGTTACAAATGAACAAAGTTCCTCTTTATATAGTAGAAGAATCCTAAATAAGGTACAACTCTAATTTTGAAAATAAAATCCATGATTGATGTCAATAACCGTTAGCGGTTCCGTCGCTTTCGAGATTCCCACCGAGATCTATGGTCGATCGCTGATATCTCGTTATTCCGTTGCTTGATGTTGGTCATGCCCGATCTCTATCCTTCGGTCTTCGTATCTTCAAGCCCGAGCTCACTTCATTAAGATCTTAATCTTGAGACAGTTCCTCAAGCCCATAAAATTAGACATACTCGATTTTAACCGCATAAAGATTGTCCCCGCATTTATTAGAATGCAATGATAAGAAATGACTTGAGCCTCGACTCCTTTACACCTCGATCATCAAATCTTCTTCATGACGTAAGAAATGGATGTGACCGAAATGTCCTATCGGTTCGGTTCCACAAATCATCAATGCATGTTAGTAGCGGTCGGCCACTAGTGCCACCAAACTGTTGCCACAAGCCTATAAATATCACCTCCTTCATTGATTCAAACTTTAATTTTGCTTTTATTAAAATCTCAGCTTTCTTACTGTTGGCCCATGTCACTGAATGGGTTTTGAAGATTGAGAAGTTGAACCAGGTCCATCAGAGCACACACATCTGGACGGAACAGTTGGTACAAGAATTGTTCATGCATAGGAGATATCAGTGATTGCTGAGTATCAAAGAGCTAAAAGGATGTCTCCTAATACGAAAAGATTGCAAACTAATAAAGAAGATTGAAGTTGATTTCACCAAGGACAGAAATAGAGAAGGAAGTTGAGTCATAGTCGAACTCGTATACCCAGGTAGAGTTGGATCAGAATTGAACCATGTACTCAACAACTGACTCTATAAATACTCAATGTATTACTGCTGAAATTTGTGACGTACAAAGAAAAAAGTGAATCAAGTTCTGAAAAGCAAAGTTCACAGGATATTTTGCAAGCAGAAGTATTGTGCGAAGGCTACAGTTTAACTAGAAGAAACAGTTTCATCGTTTGTGTATTGAGTCTAGTTGATTGTAGTAGGAGTTTTAACATTGTATCTTTTCAGCTTTCATAGAATCAATTGTAATAGGTACACATTGTTCAAGTTAGAGTTAGCTTTAAATCTGTAGAACTTAGCTAGAGGCTAGTTGATACAAAGAGGATTATAGTTAGTCCTAGGATTATAAAAAAGTTTATTTTGTAAGTCCGTTTGGCTCAGAGTTTTTAGTGAAGTGTTTGAGCAATTCCTACTGAGGAGTAGGTCGTGACTTTTTAACCCTTTGAGCCAGGTGTTTTCCACGTAAAAATCTCCGTGTCCTTACTTTACTGCTTTAATTATTTCGCAACAGTAGAAAGTAGTACACCAAGAAGAACCAGGTTCTTCTTATTAGATAACACTCGAAAATTGGGTACTGCACAATTAACTTATTTTATTGTGTAGTATTGAAGTCTAAAACATGAATTGGTATCAGAGCAGGTTATCCTTGAAAAGTCTAACACCTTGGAAAAGATCAGGATGAGTGCACCACATGGGAACTGGGAAGGTCAATCAACCGCAAGGCCACCACTCTTCAATGGCCAGTACTATTCCTGGTGGAAAAATAGAATGAAGGACCATCTAATTGGAGAGGACTATGAACTATGGGACATAGTCACTGATGGACCCCTTGCAACAATGAAGAAGACTGCTGAAGGTGTAGATGTACCTAAGACTAGGGCTGACTGCACGGCTGAAGATTTGAAGAAATGGGAGAAGAATGCCAAGGCCAAGAAGTGGCTAGTATGTGGACTAGGTCCTGATGAATACAGTAGAATCCAAAGCTGCACAACAGCCAAGGAAATCTGGGACACTCTACAAGTAGCCCATGAAGGAACACCTCAAGTTAAAAGGTCTAGAGGTACACTACTATACTCTCAGTATGAAAACTTCACTATGAAAGAAGGAGAGACTATTCAGGAGATGTACTCAAGGTTTACAACCTTGACCAATGAACTCAAGTCTCTTGAATGAATCATACTTGAAGAAGACAAGGTAGAGAAGATCTTGACAAGGGTTTTGCCTATCTCCTGGGAAAACAAGATTACTGCTATCCAGGAATCCAAAAATATGGCAACCCTTAGATTGTATGAGTTAATTGGAAATCTCACTGCANCACTGAAGGAGTAGATCTGGAGGAGGATGAGATGGCCATGATCACTAAAGAATTTAGAAACTTTCTCATGAGGAAGAAGGGCATCTCTAGGGGAGGAAACTTCAACAAGGCAAAGGCACCAGAAAGTCCGGCTAATGAAGGATGCTACAAGTGTGGAAAAACTGACCATCTCATCAAAATCTGCCCTCAGTGTGAAGTAGAATGGAGGAAAGAGATATATGAAAGAAAGAACAGGAAGAAGGAACTGGTCCAACCCAAGAAAACCAATACAAAGGCTATGGTTGCTGCTTGGGGGGAAAGTTCAGATGAAGAATCTGAAGATGGTGAGACAGAAGATCAGGATCTCATGGCAATTGGAGAATCTGAGGAGGAGACTTATGAAGAACCAGAGGTAAGTATCTCACAACTTAAAACTAAAATAAAGTTTTTATCTAAGGAGAAACTCTCTGAGTTGCTACTTGACCTCATAGATGATTCTGATGAAACAACCAAAGAGAAGGATCAACTATCTAAAGAGTGTGCAATGCTAAAACCAGAATGCATGGACCTGGAAATAAGGGTAAGTGAATATGAAAAGAAAAAAACTATCTTGATGAACTAGGTCTATCCACTCGAAACTGAAATCCTAGAACTAAAATCTGAAAACTTAAAGTTAAGACTAGGATCCAGTAAAAAGGTGGTTGATCACTCTCATGCAATGGTAGAAGAAGACTTAGGAAAACTAAAGGATAAAATGTATGCCAAGGATGAACAGATAAAATCTCTTAAAGAAGAGCTTGGCAAAGTCAAACATGAATTTGATAGAACACGCAAATGGAATAAGTCTTCTGATGCATTAACTTGGCTTCAAGAGAATCACAGTAGCAACCGGAGATAGCTTGGTTTTGGGAGTCTATTGCCTAAGAGGGATCCCAAAATCAAGTTTCTCACTCTCCCTGAAAATAAAAATGTGCACCCATTGTGGGAAGACTGGCCACTACAAATATGAGTGTGCTGTAAAAGAGCAG
>ML268367.1:3679-49661 GCA_005239495.1 Nicotiana undulata | reverse complement strand
GAAGCGTTTATGCTTATTTTTGGCCAGCTCTTTTAGATTGAGGTATTTTTCAGAGGAGTTTGCATCAATTTCTTATCCTGTGATCTCTTTCCCTTTGTATGTCACTACTGTCTTGTTGTAGTTCCAAGGGACGGCCGTAGTATTTTTCACGGGAGCTTGCGGCGTGCGGCTAATAACCACGGGCTCATTCAGCCTTGGTGAAATTATTTGCCCCCGCGCCACGTGCGTCCCCTTTGGTATGGCTCTGTTGAATTGTAGCCTTCTGGGCGGGCTCAGCATACCTTGTTTCTTCTTGGGTGCCCTGGGGACGTAAAGAACGACGTCTTTAGAAGATCATATCTTTGTCTTGGCTTCAGCTTTCCCCGTGGTTTGAGGGACGGGATTACTCTTCTTCATTTCCTTAGCTGGCTTGGGTGCCGCCTTAGGCTTTTTCTCTGCATCTGCGATGGCAATGATAACTTTTAAAGTTGGATCAAAATCTTGGTGTTCGCAAATCATGCCGATGATGGGACCATTATTGTGGGTGGGCAATGGATTGCTAGTCACATTGGGAGCTTCTTCATCCCTTAATACTACCTTCTTTTGCTCTATGAGAGTCTCCACAGCCCGCTTGAGAGTCCAGCAATCCTATGTGTCGTGTCCCTCTGCTCCGGAATGGTAGGCACAATTGGTTCCCAGCTTGTATGACACTGATACTGGGTTTTGTCTGGTTGGAGGTACGGGTTGCAAGAGTCCCATCTGGACCAATTTTGGGAAAAGACTTGAATATGGCTCACCGATAGGAGTGAAATGGAGTCTCCTTTGTGGCTCACGGGGGTAAGCATTGTACGGGTAGTTGTTTTGAGGAGGGCGTGGATTATATGGAGCTGAAGGAGGATGGTTATTTCTCGGGGGCGGAGCTCTGTTTAGTTGTATTGTTGTTGCGGCCGAAAATGCGGCTGAGCGTTTATTACTTCATAGGGAAACAGAGATGTATTGTAAGCTGCATTTTGGTGAGGGTAATAGTGTTGGGAGGTTTTGGGGAATGGACCTGAGTGTTGCCGAGGACCCCTGATATCGGAAGCCATCATAGCCCCTTCTTCTTTCTTCTTCCTACTGGCTGCACTCCCGGATCTGTTTTGGATGGCTTGGGAAGTTGCTCTTATGGCTGGTTGGCTTAGGATACGACCGGTCTTTAAGATGTTCTCAACCATTTCCCCGATTTTGATTGCTTCTGCAAAGGGTTTGCCCATGGCGGACATCATATTTTGAAAGTAATCTGCTTCTTGTGCTTGCAGAAACACACTGACCATTTCGACCTCATCCATCGGAGATTTGACCCTAGACGCCTGCTCGCGCCATTTAATAGCGTACTCCCTGAAACTTTCTGAGGACTTCTTTTTGAGGTTGGATAGAGAGTTCCTATCGGGAGCAATGTCCACGTTGTATTGGAATTGTCGAACAAAGTCCCCAGCTAGGTCATCCCACACGTGCCAGCGGGATATATCCTGGTCCATGTACCATTCTGATGCGATCCCTGTTAAACTTTCTCCAAAGTATGCCATAAGGAGTTCCTCTTTCCCACCTGCTCCTCGGAGTTGGTTGCAATACCTTTTCAGACGAGCGATGGGGTCCCCATGTCCATCATATTTTTCGAACTTGGGGGTTTTGAACCCGAGAGGCAAGTGGACGTGTGGGAACATGTCTCGGGGAAACCTGGGATGGAACTGGGCGATTCCCTACCATTGGACCATGCATCCCACATTTCTAGCATGCGGCAACGGAGGATCCTATTCTCTTCAGTTGTAGCTGACTCAGACGCTAGGATGACTGGACTTGGGTCCCCTATCGAGGAGTTGACGATTGATAAGTGGCTTTCGGATGTCATTTCTATGCTTCCCTTTGATCTGGTGAAGTAAGGATGGGGAACCAGATTACCGCAAAACCAACCACCTTTAAAGAAACACCTTCTAGAGTGAACCAACTAAACGTTAGGTCGGAACATTTTATCACATAGGGAAATCGCACGTTTGGGGTATGCAATGCACCTAAGCAATTAAACGCTTTCTATATGCTTTGCAATGGTTGTGTGTCTCATCCCAGCTTTTATTTTTCCGGATTTGAACTTTCCCCTATTTTTATCTTATTGTCATCCTTTTGCCTTTCTCTACCACTCTTTTTTTTTCATTGTATTATTTTCTGCTCTTTTATTTCTCACTCACTTTCGCTTCTTAAGATTATGATCGAATCCTATGTGGATTGCCTACGTATCACAGCGCCGCATGAATCAGATCATTACGTAGTTCAGGGGACAAAATTGAAGGAAAGAAATAAACTTTTTCCAAAACTTTTCATTCATTGGATAAAATACTTTCAATTTCAGGGGAAACTTCAATACATTTTGAAACTTTAAAAACTATAAAAGACTTAAGACACACTTTCTTGGAAATGTAAAAACTACAGTGGACTTGGATAGGACTACGACAGAAAAATAAAATACAGACTCGAGAAATATCAAAAATACATCAGTGCTTCCATTGCTTCAGGCACCCGTGGGACATCGTTCGGCCTTGCTACGGGCCTGCGTGCTATATCTTGTTGGAGGCGGTAGAGGTCATCCATTATCTTGTGGACGAAGATCATAACCGCCGAGAAGAAGGTGGTCCGAGTCATGTCCTCGCATTCTTGACATTTGGTGACAATGTAATCGGCTATCTCCCGGATCCTTTGTCTGATAATACCTTTCTCCTGAAGTAGACGCCCGATCTGTTGGGATCTTGCCTCTAAGGTCTGGGTGTCTTTGCGAGTCTGCTTTTGCCACTGTCGCAATCCTCTTCCAACTGGGCTATCATGTCGTAACACTGTTCTCTTTCTGCCTTTTACCCTTGTGCTTGTTCGGCCATCTCGTTTTCAAAGGTGGCCATTCTTTCTTTCAAACCCAACATTTCTTGGTCGTGCTTTCTCTTCAATTTTTGCACGAATTCAGCCCTTTCTTCGGCATTCTTTGCCAACTTCGCTCGAGCTTGGGTCAAATCTTCCTCGACTTTATCAAAATTGTCGCCATAGCTACGCAACTTTTGCTTGAGACTGGTGACAAGTCTCTCGTCGGCTCTACTTCTTTCGGGGTTTTCAATGGCTATCCTCATTTTCTGAATTTGAGCTCTTAGGGCTTCATTTTCTTTGTTCAACCTGTTTCTTTCCCCTTCGGCCGCGACCGTTTGTAAAGTGTTTTCAAATTTGAGTTCCCGGATCTGGGCCTCCAGTTTGCTTATTGTGGCCCGATAGTTGTTTTCCTTTTCGAGCCAACCCCAATGTTCTTGTGTTTGCTCTGCAAAATGTTGTACGTGAGGTCTTTTCGCAGGTCGCTCTGGTTCTTGGTGCTCTCGACCTCTTCTACCATACCAAGAGATATAACCTGGCTCTACCTCCCCTTGAGATAAGTTTCTCACTCGAGTCCGAGGTTCTAAGAATCTGCACTGGTTCCAAATCTGGCGGACCCTGCTTTCCGGAAATATAGCTCTCGGGCACAACTCAATGGCTTGTTGGCTTAAGTCCTCATCATGTGGAATGCCTTGATGTCTACCCAATTGCCGCAGGACTCGATACGGGGCGTATGGCTGGATACTCCGCAGACCCATTAATAAAAGATAGCACACTTCAGCGAACATTTTGATAACCTCGCCGACAGGGAGCCATCCGAAAGTCCACTCAATTTGGTCGGCGGTCAATGAACTCAGATGTGAGTGCCAAGCTTCTGTGCCCTCAGGAAATTTGTAGCCCTCTACCCGAGTAATGTGTTCTTCAACACAATTCAGACCGGTTAAACCATAGTTCATGTATCCCAGGAGGTGACAGAGGTGCTCGATCATCCAAATCTGTAGGAGCAGGTTGCACCCTTCAAAGAACTTTCCCCCTGACTGGCAAATTGTTAGGGCCCGGTAAATTTCGGCTAAGATCATTGGTATAAGAGTGCCATTTTTCTTTTTTGTCATGAAATCTGCCATCCCTACCAGTCCGATTTCTATCAGTCCGTCAGCTCGGGGGCAGACTAAAGTGCCCAGGAATGCTACCACAAAATCCAACCCTCTGCGAGCTTCCCATTTAGCCTGGTTCTTATGGTGAGTCAGACCGGTATTTTCAGCTTCATATCCTCGAGGGTCTCCATACCGTTTGTACAGAAAATAGAAAGTGCAGAACCCTTCAGCCAGGTGTGAGTCTTGGGTGTCCCGACTTAGGTTCAAAAGATCCAAGAACTTGTGTGGAGTCACCGCCCAGGGTGCCACCAGATATCGACTTCTAAGATTGTCACTGAGACTAGCATACCCCGCTATTTCCTCTANTGGGTGCCACCGGATATCGACTTCTAAGATTGTCACTGAGACTAGCATACCCCGCTATTTCCTCTAGCGTGGGCGTCAACTCGAAGTCTGAAAAGTGGAAGACATTATGGGCAGGGTCCCAAAATGTCACTAAAGCTTCGACGATATCCAACCTTGGCTTGATCTTTAGAAGGCCAGTGAGTCCGCCCAAAGCTTTTACGGCAGATTTTCTACTAACTTCCCCCAGGTCGCTCCGCCACATATGGAGTCCTACGAGAATTTCCTCGACAGCCCTAAAAAGAGTGTTTTCAACTGTATTCATCCTGCACATTTGTTTGAATGTTTTGATTAAGAAAACAAACTCAAACAAGGTTTTGACTGAGGAAACGGTGTCATCTTTTGCAAAAGTTTTGTAATAAAAAAAATGGACCGTCTTTGTGAATACGTCCCCTCAATACTTCGGGTAGGAAGCTTTTAGGGTTGTGCTCGCTAATTGGGCCGAATTTTTTTTTCCCGAAAAGATTATAAGTGACTATTTTTTGCAAAAACAACCTTCCGGTGTCCCGTTGGGACAATTGGCTATCTTAGGCAAAAAACAACATCACCTAATTTTGCGACCGTGTTTTCTATCTTGGTTTTTTGAAAATAAGGTTGGACCCGATGAGGGTTGCCTACGTATCTCACATCCGGTGAGAATCAAACAAAGCGTAGTTCGGGAAATCTCGACACAATTTTGAAAAACAAAATATGCGTCGACTTACTTTATTTTGAAATGCTATTTTCAGAAATTTTGGCAGAGTTTCGGGATGATCTCGAATATCGATTTTTTTTCCTTCAAAAATCACCTAAATCTCCTATTCCATTCCTCTCTTTGTTTTTCTGTTATCTCTTTTTCTTTTCTTCCCTTTTTGTTGTTTATTTCACTTTTATATAGCCGGTCAACAAACAAAATGTTGTACATATAGCAAGTAGGATGCATCAGGATAGTCTTTCTGGGTTCACTTGTCCTAGACGGACCCAACCCCTGTGTTGAGTCCCCTAAGTCAAATGCACATGATGCGAATAAACGTTCCTACTAGGGATCCGGCGTGGGGCTATGTCATACTAGGTTTATACCCTGAGGTTTTTTTCTAGACAAGGCTTATCCGAGCGAACAGCTCGAGCCGAGGTCGGGGCAGCGTACCGGGAATACAGAAGCTTCACCGGCTTTACAACTTGTCCGTACCTCGTTCTAAAATTTGGATGACTCTAACAGAAAAGAATTCACACGATGTGCACACTTCCCAGATGATTTAGAAGACTCAGAGAGAAGAAGGAGTTCGGCACAGTTTTATACGCAGTTCAGATAATATCAAAGCGGTAAATGCGGCAATTAGCACATTAGGTTTAAACACGTAAAATCAGATAATGAAAGACAAAATATAACAATTATATAAGCTCGAATTCTTGAACCCTGAACCAGAGATTCTGGGTTCGATCCCCACCAGAGTCGCCAGAGCTGTCACACCTCCTTTTTCACCGGTAAGGGTAATAAGGGAGTTTTTCCACTTTAAGTGACATTATTCGATTTTGGGATTTATTTATTCGTTTTCAGAGTCGCCACCCGGATTTTTGACGATGCTCGGGACACCGTTTTGTTTTGAAAATCTCAAACCGAGGAAGATTTGACTCCGTTTTGATTCGTCTGCGACCAGAAATCCGAGTAAGGAATTCTGTTAACCCAGGAAAAGGTATTAGGCATTCCCGAGTTCTGTGGTTCTAGCATGGTCGCCTAGCTATTAATATTTGGACTAATTATCTAATTATTTACATGTTTTTAACCTATCGTGCATTTTTTAACCTTTGAAATTGAGCCGTTTTTGATAAGTATGAATTTATCTTGAAAACGAGTCACGGGAACGTGCACTCGTTATGCTTTTGTACATGTTACAATTACGCCACATGAAATGCACCCGTAATTGCGACACGTGCTTTTAATATAGTTTTAAGTTGAGGTCGGGGACATGAGTTGTCGCACCCGAGTGTAGATTATGTGGTCAAGACTATTGGTCATGACAATTATAATGCCTATTTGAGGCAATATTCGATCGTTCTTTATGTTTTCTATTTCTTGAGAGAGCGTAGTAGTTTTTAGGATCAATTAGGACGGTTTATGGATTTATTTTGGACAAGTTACGTTGGCGTACACTTGTTGTTTTTTAGCACACGACAAACACGTCACATGAAATGCATCCGTGGTTGCTATGTGCGATTTATTAGTTGTTTGGAGTTAAGGGTCGGGGGCATGAGTTGCCGCTCCCGAGTGTAGTTTAAGGTAATTTTGAGGTAATGATCGATTCTTATCAAATTTCTAACTAAAGGTGTTCATTCTATCTAAGGAATTACCTATATGAGATTCACTAGCCTAAAGATAACAAGTTTCGGGCCATGGCCATGTTTTAGCCCCAGATTATTTCAACTCTTTGGCCAATCCTAATTGTATCTAGTATTGAGATGATTCGAAATTAAATAGATAAACAATCAAGAGCAGATGCGCCTATACATGTAACGTTTGTGTTGTAGTAAAAAAAAAAAATTGATTACAAATAATGTTAGTTGAATCAGATTTCTTCGGCCATTTGACCTACCTACCATACACGAATAATTGTATATTGCTCATAGTTCTAACAAAGAACCTTTATCAGAACAGTTCATATAACAAAAATAGACTGCGCAAACTTCTTGAGTTAAAAATTATCTGGTATTTTTAGGGCAGAATTGATACCACTCGAACAGTTTGATTGATAGAATAATGGTTTAACACAATTAATGGGTCTACGATTCCGGATTCCATAACTGTTATGATAGACATTCTAAGAAACGTAACTGAATTACAAATTTCGATATAGTCCAGTCCTTATTACAACTGAAAAATGTATACAATAGACTGTAAATACGCTATTACATTGTTCTTAAATTAAAATACAGGTTTTTCTAAATAATAAGAAAAATAAGAGGAACAGAGTTTGGTTGCTACTCCTGTGCAAGCCAACAACCTTCGTCCTTCGAGACCTGTATTCTTCAGCCTTAGTCTCGACTAAACTATACAGATTTATGTGCACTGCAAAAGATTTAATCTGATCATTTCTGGGGATCAGATTCAACCTTTTAAATGTTGTCACCATAGTGACATCCGATTACATAAGGTCTGAGTTGTCCAGACCAACACTTAAACATCTTATGGTGTGAACTTGACCATGAAGGGGTCAGATTCACTACCCTTTGGTGCCATCTAATGACTCTATTATGACTTCATGGATATAAGATTAAATCACAGAAGCATTTAAGAGGTCATTTTACTGTTATGATCACACATAGATGAACAACCAGATTTCAAGCATTTTAAGTTCGGATTTACACATGAAATTCTGACAAAGAGAGTAAATACTTAATAGGTCTTAACGAGCTTTTAATCTGAAGATTTGTTTAGAGTAAACTACCACAAAACAGATCTTTATGCATTTTTCAAAGGGTAAACTTGGCCATGAATGAGTCAAGTTTCAACCCCCTAATGCCAACGCTAACATAAGTCTAAAGCTACATAGAGGCTTATTCGCTAAATCTCTTTAGTGAACAAAGAACACAAAATAAAGCAAACTTTGACATTGAGTCCAACGCTTTGTTGTTTAGACAACATTTGAAGATATACTTCTAAGCTTCGTTAAAAGGTGATTCTAACCATGAAGAAGGTTAGATTCAGTCTTTGATGATACTCTTAGAGGAACAAAGCATTCACACCTTTCATGGACTGAATCTGACCATAATAGGGGTCGGATTCAGCTCCATAGGTCTCATTTTGTTCTTCTTGATGATTATACCATAGTTTGAACTTTTAGGCTTTCGCAGAAAAACAGAATCAGATTATCTTAGGGGATCATGATCCTTCACTCTAGGAAGCCTTTTTAACTACACATTTTACACCTTAAAAAAGGTCACTTCAGGGACATGAACCACTGTTTAATCACTTAATGTAGGACGACTTTGACTACTAACAAGCCAAACGCATCTAGCATAGTGCTACCATTAACATGATCCTAAATTATATAGAACATTTTAGGCATTTTTGAGGTTGAAGTTGACCATTCAAATGTTCATATTCTCACTTTGATGCCTTTTCTTAACTACATACTTTACACCCTTTTGAAGGGCAATTTTCAGCATCTTAAGTTGTTGTTTTGCGCACCAAAAAAAGGGAGTGAATTTGACTATCAATAAGTCAAATTCATCTACCTTAGTGCTACTACTAACATAGTTCTAGATTACATGAAACCTTGATTATTTAGGCATTTGTTAGAGGATGAACCTGACCATTCAAATAGTTCAGATTCATCAGCTCTACATGCCTTTTTACTACATATTTTTATACCCTCTTTGAAGGGCAAAATTCACCCGACCATACAAAATTTATGCACTTATCATGGAGTGAGTTTGACTATTGAAGAATCAAAACTCATCTACCCAAGTGCAAATCAGCACCAATAGGCTGATACCAACATAAAATTATCGTCTAAACTACGACATGCCACATGTATTGCAGAATTTTAACAAAAGAGAATAAGGTCAGTCTCAAGAGTCACACATACACTTAGGTAGTAATGCATTTATTTCATTTTTCATATCAAGAATGGAGGAGAAGAAGATTCAGATTCATATGACCTCAAAGAAACACAAAATGAGACAATAATTTCAATAACAATTTTGAATTTAAATATTTCATATAAAAGTTCGATGTTACATACCTTTAAAGAGAAAATCAGAGAAATCTTGACCAAATAAAGGTCAAGACAAGAAGAAATCAGCTAGGAGAAAGCAACAACAGCAAGTAGAGAACCAGAGGAAAAACCAGTACTCAGCCTCAAGCAAGAAGAAAACCCCCAAAAAAAACTTCGAGTATAGGTACTTAAGGCTCTCAGAATCAGGATAGCAAAGAAGAAATGGAAACTGAGAATCCCAAAGTCATGCACTAATGAATTTTTTCAAGATAAGTAGCCAGATTTTCTGTTTTTTGTTTTCCTATGGATATTTGAAATTTTGTTTTTAGCAAGCAGTTGCTATTTTTCTTTTTGTGTGTGTTCCCAGATTTTCAGCAGTCCAGAGGAAAATAGTTCTTGCAAAATCTGAAGAGAGAGTCCCTTTATAGGTATTTGGGAATGGGATATTCTTTGGAATATTCCCTATCCAAAAGCTGAAAATAGTACATAGGGCAGCTGTCAACCTTATCTTTTTGGACAGCTGCCCCTATTCTAGAATATTCTTACCTATTAAAGACCTTTCTACCCTTAAAATTCTGATTTACTAAGTCTATATTACCTATTGTACCCTTTGGAGTCCCTGAATTTACCATTGGGTAATCAAGGTTACTCACTTGGGTTATTACTTAACTTTAGTTAACTAACACTAGTTATGTCCTTTAGGTGATTACTAGTTGTTCTTAACTAAGGTTAGGTCAACTAATTAGATTAGGAGATTAGAGTTAGTTTCATACTAATTACCTATGTTTAAGTTAATTAATTAGAGTAGGTCAATCAATTTAATCCTTTAACTTAAGCTAAGTGATTTAGTTAGGTTAATTTAATTTGGTTACCTAAAATCAGAGACTTAACCAATTATTAAGCATAGGTTTGTCTAATTAGGCTTAATTAAGGTTAGTCAACTCAATTTTCTTAACTTAGGTTAAAAGATTTGTTTAGTTAATGAAACCTAAATTAATTATCATAAACAAATTTTTGAGACTTAGTTAATTGTTTAAAAGGCTACCTAAATTAGTTTCTAGGTTGAAGGAGTTTGAAATCTTTTAAATGTGAGACTGAGTGAACCATTTGTTCTTAAACTTAGTTAATTGGTCTTAGCTAGTTATCTAAGACTTAGGCCAACTAAGTTGTTAGCCTAATTATTTTAACTTTTGACTAGGTCTACTAATTAAGTATGATTAATCCCTTACTGCCTAATTAGCTTACCTGAATTGACTAATCGTTAAAAAAAAAGGAACAGTAGTTAATTAAGTTAATGGGGGTTAAACAATTTCAAATAGTTATTATCTAGCAACTAGCTTAAACTGAGTGATCGACTCTGATTTTCATTGAAGTCTCAAATCAACTAACTCGTTTTAAGTATTAGGTATAATCAACGCCTAAGCAATTTATAATTACTTGATTAATCAACTTTTAGGTTACTAACTAAGGTTGGATTAGAATTAGCAGCTAACCAAGTCAAATCGTAGGTTAGTTAACCTAACATGTACACAATTGGGGTTGGGGTAGTTAACTCATTAGAATCAGATTTTACTAATGAGACAATAGGTTAGGGGAATAATTATCAAAGAGTTCTAGTCATCCTATATTCATATTTACCTGAACTAATTAGTCAGTGAATTGAACCAAACAAACACATAAGAAATCAGTCAATCGACCAGGATACAAATACATGAAGCACATTTAAGACTCATGAATCATTAAAAACTGAGATGTATCACTCCAATATTCAAACAGAGTTTTATTTAAACTAGGCATGTATAATTGAACTATAAATACACAAGGTCAATTAACCAAAATGGATCGAGGACAAGAAACGAACACATATGCGAAACACCGATAAAAACTTAGGCTAGGGACCTAATTACTTAAGCAAAACAGATTAGACCATGAAATACCTTAAAAGCTTTGGATTAATCAGTAAGAGCATGCATGAACCAGATGAGCACAAAGAAAATCTCGCCCTAAGTTGATAACAGTGTGGAACAGGGTTTCAAACAATGCAGCATATTCATGATTTTGTCTCTTTTTTTTTATAAAAAAAAATGAGAAACAGATAGATAGGGAGGGAGAATACCCGTTTAAGGGGTTTGGGCGAATTCCGGCGACCTGCCGGAATTTGACCGGACTCCGGCGAGCTTGGAAACGGGCCAAACCCACATGAATCGATAGCCCTTACCAAGAGCTATCGACTCATGTAGGTTTGAGTCGTTGGTTTTCTCTAATTCGGCCAGTAGACGGGAACCCTAGGTTTCGATTCTTAGATCTAAGATTGGGGAATTTTGGGTGGTCTTTTAGGGAAATCAATGGTGGGATGAGGTTGGGGAGAGGAAGGAGATCCTCCGGTAGAGTTTTGAGGTCGATTGGTGATGCTCCGCCGCCGGAGGCAGTTTTCGGCCGGCGGAGTTAGGGCGGGGGGACGGTGCGACTAAGGCGGTGGCCGGCTTGTCTCTAAGGGGGAGGATAGAGATGAAGAGAGGGGGGGTTAAATTAGGCGACTGGGGGGATAGGGGCTTTGAGACAATGATATAGTAATGAGTGTGGGGTTCCCAGCCGTTGGATCCCATTAAATCAACGGTTTGGATTGATCTTGCCTGAAACGGGGTCGTTTTGGGTGTAATGGGGACAGGCCGGGTAAGGGTTTATTGGGCTGGGGTGGACGAGGATGGCTTGGGCCTGAGTGGTTTGAGCCCAAGTCTGAAATTGGTTCTCTAAATTAATTAACCTCACTAGTTAAACTCAAACCTAATTAATTCAAAAAAAATGCAATAATTAATCTTAAACCTTATTTTTCATCTAACTACAGATTAATTGACGACAAGTTTTATATTCCTAATTAGATCTATAATTTATCGGATAAAAAATGATTAATTTTTAGTAATTAGTTATTAAAACTACATTACGTCAAATAACCATCATTCATCTATTATTTAATTCAATTAATTACTAATAATAGCTTTATAATTCCTTGATAATAGTGATGCAATTTTTAATAATGTTAAAAGATGAATTATGGATATCCAAAAATGCAAATAATTCATAATTAATCACTAAAAATCAACAAAATTCATAAAAGTCAATTAACTTATTGAGATTTTTATAGGATGATATGGTGAGTAAAAATAACGTGCTCACAATGACAGTCACCTTGTCTACCTCTTGTGCCCTGTAAGCTGAATCTTCGATACGCTCATGTTGGAGGCCCTCGAATTTACCAAAAACTTTGGTTGCCTATGTGGATGTCGTTTTCCGGTATCTCTTGGACTCGCGACTAACGTTCACAATGTCACCTTCGGCCTACCACATCCTGCGATCCAGGTCGTCCAACCTTTGCACAAGGCTGGTTCTTAGATCAGGCATCATATCCACGATGGGTCGTAGTATGTCAATCATATCTTCAAGGGCCGCAATACGGTCCCCATGATTCACCATGGTCAGAAATTGTGGTAATGACAATGTGTTCCCTCGTCCGATGCCGAGCCTAGGCTCTGATACCAATTGTTACGCGGCGGCTTAAAAGGGCGACGTAAGGCTAAGCAACTGATGTCGGTACACTTACTATCCACCAATTGATGTCCCCCACGTACGCTAGACGAGATTGTCGATGTTGTACGAGAAAACCAATGTCAAGAGAAATTGAGAGAACGAAAATGAGAATTGATAGTGAAAGAAAGCTTGATTGCATTAATGAAAGTTATAACAGAAACGTAATACGATGTTGAGGGAGAGAGACACCAGTAGAGAGAATTGTTTGCTTGCTAGAAAGTTTGATTGTTTGATCCCCCTAATAGTGTTTAAAAAAAAATCCAAAGTTACAGGACCTGGTCTACCTAAGTAGAAGCCGGTATGTCGGTAGCAACCTTGTCTTTAGCATCAGGGTCTACGTGCGCGACATTATTTGCGCGCACGACACTGTTGGCATCTGCCTGCGGCTAGACGCTGGCGGGGGCTATCAGTGGGGCAACATAGGTACATGCGCGCTTGTCACTTGGCGCGGCCAAGACTACGGGGCCGACCATGGCGCTAGGCGTTGGGAGGCTTGTCAGGACAGAAAAGTGCGTCCAAGGGCTCACGGGCCATGGCTGAAAAGCCGCCCATGACATGACAAACAATCTTAATAACTAACATCTGAATGATTGTAATTCAACTCTTTAATAATTGAATAAGATGACTCAAACCTCATATAAAATTGGATTCATTTTCTCCTTGTCATCAATCCTGGACGGGTGATTTGCACAAATAGGACATTTCGGCGTCACTATTGATTTTTTGATTCCGCTTGCTTTATGGGCGTAACTTCAAATTTAACTAAGGCCTCATTTGTTTGCACTTAATGAGGGTCTGAATCTGAATGAAACAAATGTTAGCCTATTAAGTGCATTTGTTATTTTATTTTTTAAAACTCTGAATAGGTCTGCATGGGTCTGTTTCGGTCAGATCAAGAGTCTTATTTCGTTTCAGAGGTTAAAAATATCGAAAATACACGCCTCTTTTTTCGCTGCTCCTTTTCTCTCTCTTAACATCAGGCTATTTCTTCTAAACCCAAAACAAATTTATCCTTCACAGTTCACACGTCTCTCTTCAAGGATCAAGCAGCCGTCGAAATCTTTTTCTGGGTAAGATTTTGNTAAGATTGTAGTGATTACAAAACACCCTCTAATATTAAAAAAACAGAGACAACCAAGAAACAAAGTAATATTATTACTATTTATATTATCAAGTATTAATTTAAATTAGTAAATGTTAGCCATATCTTTGCAATGTATTACCTTGGATCTTAATGTAAATGGACATGGTAAAAACTTTTTAAAAAACTTGTATTCAAGAAGTATCTTTTGTTCAAGTTAATATTTTCACTAATTGATATAATAAATAAATATATATATATATATATAGGTATTCAGATGTTGAAAAACAAACAGTCTTAATCATTCAGTGTTCAGATCTGCATACCACGTCTTAATATTCAGACGTGCATTCAGATTCAGACGTCTTAATCTCCTGATTCGGAACCATGTATTTTTGTCATAACAGATTTCTTGCTTGGATCGAGAGCCCGGGGCCTTATCCATATATAACACCTACTATTTCAAAAAAGACAACAAGAGAACAGAGAGGTCTCTCATCTCTCTCGTATCACAATGAATAGCTGGTCCCAATGTGCGAGGTTTACCGCATATCCACTCGACACAGGGAATAACGGCCGACAACTTCAATCCAATACCGTATTCAGTTCAATAGCGTCTAGGACTAGGTCTAAATGTAGAAATATGAGAATTAGCATGAGAGATAGGAGCAAAAATCGAAAGCCCTTACAAAAGGGGAGAAATCTCAGTATCGAAGCAATTCAAGCTGTTCAAGCATTGAAGCGAGCCAAACAAAACGATGAATCCGCGCTGGAGCAGGTGTTTGATAGCAAGGTCAGGCGTTTGCTCAAGAATGATTTGATTGCCGTTCTTCGCGAACTCATCCGCCAGAACCAGTGTCGCTTAGCTCTCAAGGTCAGTCGTTGCAATGATTCGATCCACGAAAATTGATTCAATCCACAAATTCTTTATTTTCGAATTTCTATTTTTATAATGTTGTAATTGCGACTCCTTGGAATTTGTATTTCCTTCAAGTGAGCTCCCAACTCAAAGAATATTTGGAAAAAAAAAAAGAAAACCTAATTGTTACTCCCTCTGTTTCAATTTACGTGAATCTATTTCCTTTTTGCTCCGTTCGAAAAAGAATAACAACGACAACAACAACAACAATCCGGTAAAATCTTACCAGTGGGGTCTGGGGAGGGTAGAATGTACACAGACATTACCCCTACCCTTGAGGGTATAGAGTGGATGTTTCCGGGAGATCCTCGGCTCAGAGACAATAGATATGTGACAACAAAACTCGAAAAATAATATCAGCAACGTGAGAGACAGCAAATAAAGGGAAAAGCAGCAACACAAATATTATGCAAAAGTATGAAACACAACATAAATCGCTAGCAGGACTAGACAAAATACTATCATAATCGTTGGTTCAAAAAGAATAATCCCTTTCTAAATTTGGTAACAATTTAGCTTAAACTTAATTGTACCCTTAATGATAAGCTTGTATAACCACACAAATACTCTGGGGCCCTTTTTGACTTGTTTAGGACCACAAATTCCAAAAAAATCATTTTTTCTTAAACTCCGTGCGCAGTCAAACAAGTTCACATAAATTGGAACGAAGGGAGTATATATTATCGGTTGTAGTTCTCATTTACCTCCTTCAATATGAAGGGGCATCAGTATATCTCCCAATGAAGCTTTAGTGTTAAAATGGTAAAAGGAGTAGTCAGAAAACTAAGCAACCAATTGGGGTTGTACATTAAAAAAAAGGTTACTTTGAAGAGTCCTGGCAGCTCAAGGCAAAAAGTTAAGATGGAAATGAACAAATTGGTGTTTCCAGTCAATTATGAGGTTAATTCTGGAGACGAAAATTGAGGAAGATGTAAGCTAAACATTTGAACTGGAACAATAAGGGCCTATAACTCCGGGAAGTATAGATTTTTCAAGATGCTTGCCCAGAAATGGAAGGCGGGCATTTTTCTTTCAGGACACTAAAGTCCAGTTATTGAATCCAGGTCAATATTTAATAGATAGATTGATTAGGAAAAATAGGAGATGTGAAATAAGAAGAAAAAAGAGAACTTTTGTTTGGGTTGCTGAAACACTAGGTGGTGACGGATTCAACTCTTGGTCAACGGGTTCATCCGGATGTAGTATTTGCAGCATAGAGCATAGATATATATGTGAAAACTACTACAATTTCAACTAATATTAGAACCGAACCCATAACTTTAGAAATAAATCGAGTTCAACACTAAGCACCTTAAAGATTGAATCATGTTTAAATCCAGGATCCGTCTCTAATAGTTGACACTACGCATAACCGCAGTTCCACATATAGGAGTATAAGGCTGCGAACAATGTCGAAATTAGTTATCTAATTGTTCCTTATGCCTAACAATGTTAGTAGTTATCCTATGATTAAATACAAAATATTCCGCAATATCCTTTGGAATGTTGGAATATTCTGTTCTCCTATAGTGATGCAATGAATCTGGTGATTCTGTAGTGTTCCCTGTCAAGATGGAGCATCAGATATTTTTTATTTTTTTTATGACGATAGTGTCTGAACCAGCTTGTGCACACCTCGACCATTCCATTGAGTACCGGCTACCTCCCTCCGGCACAAGTACCAAATAAATCTGCCCACTAAAGCTTAAACAAATGGGAAGAAATCACCTAGTGTTTTTTTACCTCAGTTGGAATTTGAACCTGAGACCTCATTGTTTTCCTCCCACCTCATCGACCACCAGGCACTTATAGGGGCTCTAATCTTGCATCGTATATTATCCCAGGTCCTTTGAGTGCTTTGGTGAATGTATGAGCTAAACAGAACTAGTAGAGAAGTCCAAACTGTACTTTTCTACAAGAAAAAGTGACAATCACTCTCAATTGTGGAGGCCTCATGTAATACTGGGCTAAACACAATATGTAGCGTGACTTGATCGTCACTAATCAATTTCATTTGTTTTTCCTTCCGAACTTTTAGCTTCTTAAGTAATTGTTTCAACTTCATAAGTTCAACCGCTACTAATGTCATAGATCTATACTCGACTTTTGTACTTGATCTTGGCAGCAACCACCTTTGCTTCTTATTGTTTCACGAGATCAATTTTCTATCAATCAGTACATGATACTGGATGTTAATTGCCTATCAGATAGAGTTTCAACTCATTTTACATCTGTATACCTGACAATCACAGTTTTTTAAATCTTTGTATAAGAGTTTCTGACCAGGATAACTAAAACTTGATGTGGTGAAATCATTTGAGTTTCAAAATCAAAACTGGAATATTAAGTTGAGTATGTCGAATTGACTTTTATCTTTTGCTTCCGCTGTAAGGAAAAACTAACTGCGTTACTACCAGCTTGTGATCAATAAAGGGACATGGTGTGAATTTGTACACATTTAACTAATAACTCCAGTAATTCACTCAACTTTCAGTAGATACCTACTTGGTTAGACTTCTTCATCTTTAAGTTTAATTCCATTTAAATTTTCTCAATTTCTACTTGTTGTTTAGGTTATATCTGTTTGGAGAGTGCAGGTGTGGTAATGTACTGGAGTTCCTCTAGAGGTTTTTAGGTTTTCTTAGAGTCGGAGAGGGACCGGGGATTCGAAAAATGTGAGGAAGCATTCTTTAACTAATGATGCAGTCATCTTATTCCTCCAAGATGGCATGAGTCTCGTTCTATGCTACGTCTTGAGAGACTTATTTAATGTGATCCTGCAAGGAGACCCTTCTCGTAGCAAATTAGTTTTGGGGGTGGGGGTGGGGGGATCAACCTTTTCAATTTTATTTTCCCTGCTCTTATCTATATTCTAATTCAGCTATCTTTTTTCTTTTTCTTTTTCTTCTTTCTTTCTCCTAAGTTGTGCTTTGTTTGGTAGTTTCAACTATGTTGCTCGGACTCTCCAAAAGTGCTGCCGCACCCGTGTCGGATCCTCCAAATATGCACTAAATTTGGAGGATCCGACATACGCCCAACAAAAATTTTTAAGAGTCCGAGTAACATAGCTTTCCAATTCAATTTTATGATCGACTACACTGTAGAAAAATTTGGACACTCTAATAACTAAAGTTTTGATGATCTTAGTTGGAACTGTTACATCACACTTGCTTTGTACTTGTGGATATATCAAATGTTTATTGATTACCACAATGTTAGCAGCTCCTAATTATTACCGTACCTTGATATAGGTTTTTGAGGAACTTCAGACGGAGATATCGTATAGGCCACAACTCAAACTGTATGCTGAAATGGTGTCCTGTTTGGGAAGCAACGAATTGCTCGAAGAGATCAAGTATCTTATCATGGCATTGAAAATGGATAGTAGTTTACCACCTGACATTGAGGGCTTTTATGCATTGTTGGAAAGCTTATTGAAATTTAATCTCTCTAGTCTTGCATTGGAGGTCTTTTACTTGATGAAGTTGAGAGGATGTGATCCTGATAAGTTGACCTTTAAACTATTAATAAACGGTTTGGAATCGAATGAAGAAACGGATCTTTCAGCTTTTGTAAGGCAGGAAGCAGAGAAGTATTATGGCCACTCCCTTAATTTCCTAGATGAGACTGAAGATGATGTACCTAGCTTAAAGCAAATGTATTGAACTATATGATCAGTGGTTAATATGTCTTTTAGCTGAGGATCTCCCGGAAACAGCTTCTCTACCTTCCGGGGTAGGGGTAAGGTCTGCGTACACCCTACGCTCCCCAGACCCTACTAGTGGGACTATTACTGGGTTGTTGTTGTTGTTGTTGTTCGGTTAATATATGATACAAGTTTGTTGCATGTGTGGAACAGCTATATGTGGATCCCTAATTATTGATGTTTTGCGTTGATTAAAGTAAATCTACTGGGACTTCATAAGATAAAAAAAAGCATAGTGAAAATACTTACCATGACTAAAATAACATTATAACCACAAAATAAATAGAAGAAAAAACAAAACAAAAACAAATGAGATATAAAGAGTAAGTACAATACCGGGCACGAAAATATCTTGTAACATTTATGGACTTTTGCTTCATACATAAGGATTATAATAGAGTAAGAATTGTTGTGATAGATAGTATATTTTAAGTGCTTCTATCAAGTACTAGGGTTGGACTTTTATCCAACTTAGAAGTTTGCTACTTTTTGAAAACATTTCCATTTTGCAGGTTTCCTACAATAGAGATATTGTTAAAAAGGGAGTTTCAAGAATTAATCTATCGTATATTCAATTCCTGTTTATTAACATATATAATTACTATAGAAAACTTAAAAAATTTAAAACTTGAAATTGATATTTACCACATTACTAATATATATCATGACGATACAAGGGAAATAATGATTTTTGTTTCTTATAACTAAGAAGGTCAAATAACGAACACAAGAAAATAATGAAGTTTCTAAATGTTAGTTGTAATTTTCTAATTTGTAAAGGTCTTTGGTAGAGAACTGTTGGGATAATGAAATGAAAACCTGAAACTTTTGAAAGAAAAATTCTTATGTTGCTATACAGGGAAATTATGAAGTTCTGTATTAAAGTTTAAAATATTTTTTAATGCATCACTATGTCCTTTAAATTATGAAGTTCTGTATGCCTTCATTGAATAAAGAAAAATGGAACACAATCTTTTCTTCAGTTTAATATAGTTCACACAAGGTGTGAGGTCATAGATGACATCATGTGAGTCATTGCCCTGCTATTTAAGTTTTTGTTTCAGTTGAATACACACCAACAAAGAGAAAAAGAAAGAGTGAGGCATCACAGATAGGTTATAAAAAAATAGACTCTGCTGAAAATAGAGAGTGTGAGCAATATTGTAGTAAGGTGAGAATATTAAAAGAGAGTAATTTCTTTTGAGTGTTGTAACGCTTTTCGAGTATTTTACTCGGGCCTTCAGAGTGTAAAATTCCTTATTATAGTGATATCATTTGCTCCTCTTGCTTCGTGTTTTTCTCCTTATTTAGAAAGATTTTTCACGTAAAAATCTTGGTATCGTTGTTGTTCTTTATTATTCTTGTCGATTACCGTATCTCAGTACTACGTTATTATTCTGCTATTATTATCGTAAATATTATTTTCTGTAAGGGATTTATTTCCAACAACTGATATCAGAGCACATGTTCTGCTCGTTCACAGAAATGCTATTTATTGTCGGTAGTACTATACACGATACAAAAATAAAATATTCGGAGTAAAGTACAAAGTAGTAAAATTTGAGCGGAGATAGCGATTTCTCAACATGGAAAAGAAGGATGAGAGATATGCTCATTCATCAGGGATTACACAAGGTTATTGATGCTAATGCCAATAAGTCTGATACCATGAAAGTTGAGAAATGGGCTGACTTGGATGAAAAGGCTGCTAGTGCAACCAGGTTGCACTTATCAGATAATGTGATAAACAACATCACTGATGAAGATACTGCATGTATCATTTAGATAAGGTTGGAAAGCCTATATATGTCCAAAATGTTGACAAATAAATTGTACCTGAAAAAATAATTATACTCCTTACACATGGGTGAAGGTTTTTGTCACATTTAAATATATTTAATGGACTAATCATGCATCTTGCCAAACCTCGGAGTAAAGATTGAGGAAGAATATAAAGTCATCTTATTTTTGAACTCGTTGTCATATTCATACGATAATTTGGCAACAACAATACTGCACGGTAAGACCGCCATTGAGTTGAAAGATGTCACATCGGCTCTTCTACTCAACGAGAAGACGAAAAATAAGCCTGAAAATCAAGGACATGCTCTTATCACAGAAAGTAGAGGCAGGAGTTACCAAAGGAGTTCGAGCAACTATGGTAGATCTGGAGGTCGTGGGAAGTCCAAGAACCGATCCGAATCAAAAGTCAAAACTTGCTACAATTGCGATCAATCGGGTCACTTCAAAAGAGATTGCCTGAATCTAAGGAATGGAAAAGGTGAAAGTAGTGGCCAGAAGAATGACACTGTGAGAATGGATAACACGAGTTACTCAACGATTTCGGGGATCGGTGACATTTGTATAAAGACAAATGTCAGATGCACATTGGTTCTAAAGAACATGCGATATTTACCTGATTTGTGGATGAACTTAATCTCGGGAATAACTTTGGATCGAAATGGATACGAGAACTATTTTGCAAATCAAAAGTGGAGACGCACCAAGTGATCATTGGTGATTGCAAATGGAGTTGCTCGTGGAACCTTGTAAATGACAAATGCAAAAATACGTCGAGGTGAATTGAACGCGGCACAAGATGAGATTCTCCAAATTTGTGACACAAAAAATGGGTCATATGAGCGAAAAGGGATTGCAGATTCTTGTTAGGAATCACCCATCTCTTTGCCAAAGGTACAACGGTAGAACCTTGTGACTACTATTTATTTGGTAAACAACATAGAGTCTCATTTCAGACATTGTTTGAAAGAAAATTGAATATACTTGACTTGGTACATCCTGGTGTTTGTGGTCCGATGGAGATAGAATCAATGAGAGATAACAAATATTTTAGAATCAATGGGAGGTAACTGATGCTGGGCATATTTCTACATTTTTTTATGTTACTTCACTCATGTTTTAACTGCTTTTTGATGTTATTTGATCTTTAAAATGCCCAACATGGTTAATTATTGGTTTTATGGATAATTGAGTTGCGTGTGATGATTTGGGTGTTTGGAGTGCCAAAATATGAAGAAAAGATGCTCCAACTAGAGGAGAAGAGGGTAGATGCGTCGCATCCAACCTTGGAAAGAAGACTAGTTGGTGCACCCTTAGCAGCGAAGTCGGGCCATAGCATCCGCCTTAGCATCCGCACATGGGCACATCAGAAATGGAGGAACAAAGGGTGGATGCAAACATCCACCCTAGCATGCGAAGCTGAAGAGTGGAGGACTGGGGTGGATGCAGAGCATCCACCCCAGCATCAATCCATGAAGCTGAGTCGGATTAGGAGTAGGAGAACTTTAGCCCACGATTTTTGTACCCAATATATAAGTCAAAAACGTTTCTTTTAGGGCATCGAACATAGTGGGAAGCAAGAAAAAGTCACGACAAAGCTGGGAAACCACGGAATTCCTCTTGAGCTTATTTTTTCCTTCTTTTATTGATTTTTATGCATTCTTCGGAATTACTTGAGATTGTTACCATGAGCATGCATGGCTAAGAACCCTATTATTCTGGGGTTATGGGTGATACATGAATGTTGATGTTTGAAGTTTACTTTGACGAAATTTTATCATATTGGGTTGTTTATTTAACTCTGTTTTTAATTATTTTGCTGAGTAGCTAACAGTGAAATATCATCTACGAATCTAGAGTTGAACTTGAAAGTGAGAATTCTAGATTGAATATAGAATTAAATAAAGTAGGTTTTTGAACCCGGGCATTGGGGAACAAATTCGCGGTTAGAATAGAAATATACCTTATTGCCTTACTTGTTTTAAATACAGGAAGTGTAAATATTCTTGTTAATCTTAATTCCATAGACATATAAGCATTAAGTTAACTTGAATAGGCGAGTAAGAACTCGACAGATTCTTATGAGTAATATAAACCTTGTCAATCAACAACCTAGATAAATCAATTAGTCATTTTAATCCAAGAACGCAACACGATTGTTAGCTAACCTGTGACCCTGAAATATCCTCTCCTACTGATTGTTATCTGAAATTGCTTAATTGTTTTGGTTGATTTCTAGTTAATTCATTGCTTGATAGTTTTAGGTAGTAAATTAGTCACTTATATATTTTGTGTGAAATCTCTTGAATCGGTAAGTTAATTGAGTTTGAATCAGTCAAAGGTTAAGCATAAGTCTTCGTTGGAACGATACTCTACTCACTACTCTATTACTTGACGACTACGTATACTTGCATGAGTGTTTTTGGTCGCAACAAGTTTTTGGTGCCGTTGTCGGGGATTAGAAACTAGCTACTTGACTGAGTTAAGATTTTATTAGTTATTTGTTCAAGTTTTAATTTCAGTTTGCCTTATTTGTGTTAACGTAGGCTCTTCTCTTGAATGCGGAGGAGCAGAAGCGCAAACAACCTCCTTCCTTTTGATCCAGAAATTGAAAGAACACTTCACATAGTGAGGAAGGAAGTCGAAGCTAAAACTATAATAGAAAGAGAGTTGGACATCGTAGTTCAACCACAACCAATAGAGATGGCAATGAAGAGCGCCCGGTGATAGAAGTTGCAAGGCCCAATCTTGCTAATATGACTCAGGCTATTGTGAAGCCTGATATCACGGGGCATTTTGAACTTAAACAGTACATGGTATATCTCATTCAGTCCACATGGAAATATGTGGGTCTATCTCATGAACACCCGCAGAGGCACATTCAGAATTTCTCGGAAATTACGGACACTTACAATTATCCGAACGTTTCAAAGGACTATGTCAGACTTACACTATTTCCCTTTTCATTGTTGGGGGAAGTTAAGGAATGGTTGCAAAAGGAGCCCGCGAACTCAATCCGCACTTGGGATGATCTAGCAAGAAATTCTTAATCAAGTTTTTCCCCACTAAGAAGACAAAGTCGTTGAGGAGCCAAATTCTTGGGTTCCAACAACGAGATGGAGAGACACTTCGTCAAGATTGGGAAAGATACAAGAAGCTACTCAGAGACTGCTCGCATCATTGTCATACTGATGAGGTGTTGGGTCACACTTTTGTTGATGGGTTAGACGAGGCATCAAAGATGAATCTTGATTCATCTTGTGGGGGTGTTGCATGGCGAGGCCGTATAGTGAAATCCAACTCTTGCTAAATAACTTCACTTCTAATGATCACAATTGGCAAGGAGATGAGGACTCACGAAGAGCAATCAAACAAAAAGCAACCGGTGTGTTTGAACTTGATGACTTCTCAGCCATGAGAGCAAATATAGCAAACTTGGAAAATTAGATGAATAGAATGGCATTGCAACAAACACAACAGATTCAACATGTACAACAGATGCCTATTTGTTGTGAGCTATGTGGTGACAGTCATATGAGTGACAAGTGCCCCACGAATCGTGAATCTATATACCATGTGGGGCAACAGAGCAGGGGTCTGATGAACCAGCATGCACAATATGGGAACACTTACAATCCAAATTGGAAGAATCATCCTAACTTATCATGGGGTGGAAATCAGCATAATCAAAATCACTTTAGGCCTGATCGGGTCCAAGCCTATACTACTATTGAGTAGCGAGGGTGGTCAATGCAGTTTTAACCCAACTAGGTCGGGATAGAATCCACAGGGAGTTAATTTTTTTGGAATTAGGTTTATATCTAAGTCTAGATGCGGGTTTTATTCCTAATTACACTTCCACACATTTGGGTTTGATTTCTACTTCTAGCTTTACTCTATTGTATGCAGTAATTGAAACTAAGTACAATATTTTTGTTGTTGTTTTTCAAGTATTTAAAGAGACTAGGGTATAGTAACTTCTACCTAGGTGGATATCTAACGGGTAGTAAGAATCTAGGGCAAGCTTGATTAATTGGAGTCGTAATATAGCTATCACACCCGGGTACTCACTCTATACCTCTCGGTAGTTTGAGTGATTTTGCAAAATTTGGCTTTCTCAAGTCCAAATGGTATTCATGCAATTCAAGTGATATTAGCTCAAGTCGGGTATTACTATCTCTAGGTTTAACCCTTTAATTGGGGCTATCAATTTCTTGAGTTCACCCCAATTCCTTGTTAGCCTCGTTTCCTAGACTTAGTCCCTCTTTCTCAAATAGTGACTAAGTCATGAAGGCATGAATCAATATTTGCAACCATTAATAGTCCCTCGCGGACCGCACAATTTTGAGTGCGGGCGTATAAGCATTTTATTGGGTCTCTGAAGCTCAACTATGCGGACCTCACAATTATGGGTGCGGCTGCAAAAGACCAACCGTGGACCGCACAAAAGTGAGTGCGGCCGCGAAATCTAAGCAATTAAGAGTTCCTTGGAACTAGGGTTTCGCGGACCGCACAATTTTGTATGCGGCCGCATACCCTATCGCGAACCGCACAAAAGTGTGTGCGGCCGCAAAATTCAAATCAGTTCGTAATGAACACTTAATACTAGGGTTTTCACTAATTATACAAGATTTATGGAAATTAGCATGCAAAGCTACTAACCCCAGCCCACATTATGCATTCAAACACTACCCATATGTTTCTAAGCAAGGATTAAGAATCAATTTGACTCATTTGGCATGAACCTAACCCTAACTATAAAAAAAAGAGAAAACTAAAACAAAGAGAAAAGAAAAGAAAAAAATGAAATTAAATCATTAAAATGAACATATCAGTAATGAAGAGTAGTAGGAAATCAATACTTGATGAAAATGAGATGAGAATGAAAGCAAGAAAAAAGTGAACAGTGCTTTAGGGTTGTTTGAGAAGTCAGAGTTCGTAAAGTGTGAATAGTTCTCAAAAGGCATATTTTTTCTCTGACCCTAGTGACCCACTGACTTACCTGAGTGTGACCGCACAATTTTGGTGCGGTCCGCACTCTTTACCTCTTGTAGCTCAGCAGCTGGTTCATTGACGCGGTCCGCAAAAAAGTGGTTGCGGCCGCACAATTTGTACGGATTGTGGCCGCGAATCCTTAAGGGATTTTGACAGGCCAACTTCATAGAGTTGGCAATTTCCATCATCCAATTGCGCGACCGCGAAGTCCTTGTGCGGTCCGCAAAATTTCACCACTTAGCCAAATTTTTCCTTGTCAATTCCCTGCACTGAACAACCAATTCCTGCATACACTTCACAACTTGTTAGTCCATAACAATTCCTAATATAAGAATAAAATCAAAAGAAAGAAGAACACATGAGTTGCCTCTCAAGAAGTGCCTGATTTAACGTCGCGACATGATGCATGTTACCATCACTCATTTGAAATGGATCAATGCCACAATGTGGCTATCATCAGTCTTGCCAAGGTAGTGCTTCACCCGGTGCCCATTGACTCTAAATATGTCACCATTCTTGTTTTTCAAATCGAGAGCACCAAAAGGAGTCGCATGTACCACTTCAAAAGGACCACTCCATTTTGACTTTAGCTTTCCTGGAAACATCCATAACCGAGAGTTGAATAGAAGAACCAAGTCACCTTCTTTGAATTCTTTGTTCCGGATATACTTATCATGTAAGTACTTCATCTTGTCCTTATACAAGGAGAACTGGAGTAAGCATGGAACCGGAACTCATCAAGTTCATTTAATTGCTCTACTTCCGGAACACATCTCCGGATAACACCATCAGTGCAAAATTTGAAAAGATATGGCTCGTCCCAATAATAATCTATGCAGTCTCGTTTGAGATTCTTCCTTTGGTTTGAAGAGAACTCATTCAGAACAATGTAGGTCACAAGAAAGTTGGCCACATAGGCAAACCAAGGCATCCCGGTCAAAGACATGGAAAGGAGTTTTTCATCCGGAAATGAGTCATTGATCTCAAGACCATCATGGAGCCTCCCCTCCTCTTCCCACTGGGACAAGTGGTTCGCCACTTGATTGTCACTCCCTTTGCGGTCTATGATTTCAAGATCAAACTCTTGTAGAAGAAGAACCCACCGCATTAACCTATCCTTAGAGTCCTTTTTACTCATCAAATAATAAAGTGTCGCGTGATCGGTGTGCACAATCACTCTGGTACCCATGAGGTATGGTCGAAACTTTTCCATGGCAAAGACAATGGCTAAGAGTTCTTTATCGGTCAATGTATAGTTGACTTGGGCGTCGTTTATAGTCTTACTTGTGTAATAGACCGGGTGAAATATCTTGTTGATTCTTTGCCCCAATACCGCCACGTCGCTAGCATCGCACATGAGCTCAAATGGTAAGCTCCAATTTGGTGCGGTAATGATGGGAGTGGTATTCAACCTATACTTGAGTAGGTCAAAAGCTTTCGTACAATCATCATTAAACACAAACTTGGCATCTTTTTCCAACAACTTGCACAAGGGGTTCACCACTTTTGACAAATCCTTGATGAACCTCCGGTAAAACCCCGCGTGACCTAGAAAGCTCCTCACTCCTTTGACGGAAGTAGGAGGAGGGAGTTTTGATATCACTTCAATTTTTTCTTTATCCACTTCAATACCATTCTTGGAGATCTTATGGACGAGGACAATTCCCTCTTCGACCATAAAGTGGCACTTCTCCCAATTAATCACTAAGTTGGTCTCTTCACAACGAGACAATACTTTATCAAGATTATCCAAACACTCTTCAAAGAAATCTCCCAAAACCGATAATTCATCCATGAAAACCTCGAGTAAGTCCTCCACCATATCCATGAATATTGCCATCATACACCGCTGAAAAGTAGTCGGTGCATTACATAAACCAAACGGCGTCCTTGAGTTTGCAAATGTGCCATACAGACAAGTGAATGTGGTTTTCTCTTGGTCTTCAGGTACAATAAGAATCTGGTTATATCCGGAATACCCATTCAAGAAGCAATAATAAGCACTCTAGCAAGCCTATCCAACATTTGATCAAGAAATGGCAACGGAAAATAGTCTTTCCGAGTCACTTTTTGAGCTTTCTATAATCCATGCATACCCTTCAACCGGTGACAGTTCTTGTGGGGATCAACTCATTTTGTCATTTGTGATCACAGTCATGCCCCTCTTCTTTGGGACACATTATACCGGTGAAGTCTATGAACTATCCGAAATGGGGTATACAACCCCTGCATCTAGCCACTTGATGATCTCTTTCTTAACTACCTATTGCATGGCCTCATTCAACCTTCTTTGATGTTCCACGGAGGGTTTGGCATCCTCCTCCGATATGATTTTGTGCATGCAAAAGGCGGGGCTTATACCCCGAATATCCGCCAATGTACAACCTATCGCCTTCTTCCTCCTTTGGAGCACCGCAAGGGTGGAATCTACTTGCACGTTAGTTAAGCACGAGGAAAGAATATCAGGTAATGTGGAACAACGACCTAAGAACTCATACCCGAGGTGTGAAGGCAAGGGCTACAACTCCAATGTGGGAGGATCCTCGATTGAGGGCTTTGTTGGTGGAGTCTTCCGGTTCTCAAGGTCCAAGGAAAGTTTTCGGGGCCCATATGTATAGGATCCCATTCCTTGCAAGGCATTGACACATTCTACCAATCCTTCCTTCTCATTCTAATCTTGATTCACAAACACAGCTTCCAAAGGGTCTTCAACATTAATCATAGCAGTTGTGTCATCAACAATTACTTCAGTCACAAGATCCACAAACGAACACACTTTGTTGCTATTAAGATGCCTCATTGACTTGCACACGTGGAACACAATATTTTCATCGCGCACCCGGAAGGTGAGCTCCCCAGATTCCACATCAACTAAGGCCTTCCCTGTAGCTAGGAAAGGTCTCCCCAATATGATAGGCACCTCGTAGTCAACCTCACTATCAAGTATCACAAATCTGCGGGAAGTATGAACGTGTCGACCCGAACCAACACATCATCAATTATCCCCAATGGCCTCTTCATTGCCTGGTCCGCCATTTGCAACCTCATGGAAGTAGTGTTGATACCCAATTTTTTTCAAAAATATTTTAAATTGCATATATATATCTTCAAAATCATGCATTAATAACAATTAGTATTTTTCCACAATTTCCCTATATTTTTGCTAATTTATTCGGCATTTTATTTTCAATTAATAATTACAAATTGCATCACAATTGATTTCAACAGAATTTCTTGATTTAATTTATTGTTTATGGTCCTATTAAGACTAAATTATTTCAAAATTAGCCTATTTTGGTATCTTTTGGCTATAATTGTAATAACTTTGCAATTATAGCCCAAGTATATAATTTTATACTATTTATTACCATAATTAGCTATTTGTATTTTTAAATATTAAATAATTATGTTAAACTATTTTCTATGCATAAAATTCATTTTTTTACAATCATTAGATATTTTGTAAATTGTTTTAATTAATTCAAATTGGACATTTAACAAATAACCTAGTATTATTTCACTTCTAGCCTAATTGAACCAGAACCAAACTTGATTGAATTAACCCAACTACCAGGCCCAATCCACTTAAATCCACCCGACCTAATTCCCCTTTTAATTTGGATCGTTGATCATTTCTGATCAACAGACCAGATTCATTCTTACCTAAATTAATCCTAAAGACTACCCCCCAAACCCTCATTTCTCTCATTACACTCCGCCGTTACACTCTCCTCTCATCTCTCAAGCTCTCTGCTAAACCTAAGCTCACACTCCCCGGTAACTATGGTGGTTCCACCACCATCTCTAGCCTTCATGGCTCCCTTACACACCAGATTATTGCTACCCTAAGGTCCTCAAGAGAACCAGAAGCGGTTCAACTCACACACATGGCCTTTCATGCCATTCTCAGGCCATTCTTGGCCGTCCGAGTAAGATCCTTCTATCTCCAGCTAAAACCTATGGTTTCTAAGCCTGACTCTCCATCTCCGGGTTATCTCTCTATGAAACCCTAACTTTAGCTCTTGACTCCTTAGATCTGTAACAGATTTGAGTCTAATCGAGTTATCTTTATTGTTTTCTTAAAATATCTTTTCGATTTTTCTAAAACGCCTCTTCGTCTTCAAACTAGGGTTTTTTAACCCCTTTTCAAAAACGATTCTGCTTCTGATTTGAAGTGTTGTTCTATGGTTTCTACTATGTTTGAACGATTTACTTATGTTTTTCCTTTTTACCTGATTTATTATATTAAAAGCCCTAATTGTTTAGACTGTCTTTGATAATATGTTCCTTTAATCTGCATGTGGGCTTGTTTCTCATGAACATTCTGTGCTTTTGTGATTTTTACCTTATTAGGGTTTTTGATTTTGCCTATTCTTGCCTATTATGTGTTTATTCCGCTTATTCTCAGAATTTTGTGTTAATCAGTGCTATGTTTTAGTTTGAATCCCTGATTTATGTGATTCTTTTACCCTACTTTGCCTATTCTTACCTATATTATGTTTACTCCGTTCATTTGTGGTACTTTCCTTTAGTTAAATATTTCCTTTTATTGGAATCCCTGATTTCTTGTGATTGATATCCTCTATTATCTACTGAATTCAACCTAAAATATTTTCTTACCTTATTTTATGGTCGATTATGTTGTCAAACTGATTCTTAAGCATTTTCCTTAATTAGATTTCCTGAACCTAGCCTCTATTACATGTTCTATACTTGTGATATGTTGAAACTATTTCCTTATGTGTTATATTAAGCCTTATATGATTTCTTTTCTTATTTATTATCTGCCTATTACCGTTTGAAGTTAACTCCTTAATTAAAGGGGGTACTTATGCTAATTTTATATTATTTGATACCTAGTTCCATAATTACTGCTTGACTTTGATTCTTACCTTATTATTCTACCTAGTTTCTACTATATATACATTCTCTCTCATTAACACAAAGGATGAGGACATTGGTTCAAAAACTCTCTCTCACAATCAAAAGCTCTTCTGCTTTCTTTCTTTGATTACTTGCTATTGTTCTAAGTTAGCCGGCTGTAAGCCATGGCTGACTACTATATTCTCTTGCTCCTCACTTTGTGTTTACTATCTTCTTTACTGGTATGTTCTAATTTCAATTCAAATTGCAAAAACAATATATTTCTTTTACTACTTCAGTTCATCCTGTTTCTAGCATGTTTCTATCTATGGTTTTGTTGTGCAACCTGTGATTGAGATGTTTTATTGCCCATCTAGTTATGTCATGTACTACCCCCTTAAGATCAACATGCTTATGAAATGTTATCCCCTTCTGTAGTCTCAATGTGACTCTGTTCCCTTTTATGTCTAACTGGTTTTAGTATGAATCTTTCTTTGGCAAAATAATTTGTACCTTAAGTTACTGGATTTTGTGTTGATGTTATACTATCTCCCAACCCCAAAGTAAGGGTGGCAGGGGGGTCGGTCCCGCGGGCTAAACGGGCTAGCGGGATAAACGGGCCGGCCCGTGGGGGCCCCGGGCTTGGGGGGCCGGTTCTTCACTTTGGGCCCGTGAGACCAGGCCCATTTAGCCCAGGCCCGGCAGGGGCGGGCCTGGGCCGGGCCAAGCAGGCCCAACGGAAAAAATTCAAAAAAAAAATAATGGCCAACGGCTAGATTTTTAAAATCTAGCCGTTTGAGCCTCAAAAGAGCCGTTTGGCATGTTTAAAAAATAGCCAAATGGCCCCCAATTTTTTTATAATTACACTTATTCCCTTTTCTCAACTATAAATACCCCCTCATTCTTTCATTTTTACTCACAAAATCATCAATCTCTCTCTAATTTTCTTCTATTATTGGTTACTTTATTATTGCAAATTGTGAAAATTGTGAAGTTGGTGAATTGAAGTATTCAAGTCTTCAAAATTATACAATATTCAAGAAGTTGTTCGTCAATTCAGTAAACTCGTTCCAACTCTTAAGTTTTTTTTGTTTAATTTGTTTTCCTTATAATTAATATGGCTTTTTCTTTGAAAAAAATATTTAGTGGTAAGGGAAAATCTAAAGTCGGTGAATCTAGTGGCCAAGCTACTACTCCTCCCCCGACTCCCCGACGTAGATCTGTTACCCGTCCTCCCCCACCTATTATTCTTGATAGTGATAACCCTTGTTTTCAATTTACTGATAGTCAGTTTATACATGATCTTACACCAGGTTCACAATTAAATGATGAATATATGAATACTCTTTATGGTAATCCAATTATCGATGAAAATGATGAGGAAAATGATGATTTGGATGAAACTCAACCCGATTTAGATGATACACCTACTAGTCCTCTTGTTAACCAAACTGATAATAATCCAAATGATGCTCCGGCTGACCCTCTTGTAGTAACCCCTACTTTAAATAGACAACGTGCTAAACGGACCGAAACATCTCTTGTTTGGTATTTTTTACTCAACTAAGAGATCAAAATAAGGCTAAGTGTAAAACTTGTGGGTTGTTGATGTCTAATAAATTTAATGACCAGCGTGGCGGTACGAGTAGTTTGAGTAGACACATACTGAAACACCTGAAGCTAAAATTAAATTTCAACAAATGAAAGCTCAGCAAGAGGGGACGAGTGCAGGTACTCAGGTTAACCCTAGTACCGGGTCAAATCTAGTTCAACCGGGAATTAACACTGTTACCAGTGACAATTTATATTACGATCCAAATAAAGATCGTGAAGAATTGGCAAAAATGGTTATTGTTATGTGCTTACCATATAGTTTTCCCTCTAACCCTCACTTTGTCCATTATATTAGAAGAATTTTTAATCCTACTTATAAAGGATGGCCTCGCACAACCGTAAAGTCTGATATTTATAAATATAAACATGAATATGAACAATATTTGCGCTATTTATTTACTCATATTAGTAATCGCATTTCTATTACTACTGATATTGGTAAGAGTGGTAATGACTGTGATTATTTAACTGTTACCACTCACTGGGTTGATGATGAATGGATAATGCAAAAGCGCATTATTGCTTATAGAATAATTACTTCTAGTCACACAGGTAAGTTTATTGCTAAGACAGTTCATGATATTTGTAGATATTTTTGCATTCAAGATAAAATAATGGCAATTTCAATGGATAATGCTTCTAATAACACTAATGCTATAGGCTATCTTACAACTACACTAAGTCCTGCATTTAGTAATATTTTTCATGTTAGATGTATTTGTCACATTTACCATTTAATTGTCGGTGATGGTTTGAAAACTTTAAATGCTGAAATTGCAAAGGTTAAATTCGCTCTTCATTGGCTTTTTTATGCAAACCGTAGAAGTAGAGTTAGAGAATATTATAAAAAAGGTGATGAATTTGGCCTTAAAGAAAGAAAGGTTCCTAAACCTTGTCCTACTAGGTGGAATTACTTGTATGAAAGTTTAGTTGTTACATATGAATATAAAAACCCAACAATGGCAACGTATAATGCTCGTGTTAGTGATGATGATGATGGTCACCTTACAAATCAAGATTGGGCTAATGTTAAAATTCTTCTAGATTTTTAGAACATTTTCATATTGCTACAAATGAATTATCTGGGCAATATTATGCTACTATTTCTAACTGTTTAATTTGTATTTCAGCACTTGCAGAATTATTTACTCAATTTTCAGAGGGTGGGGTAGTTTACCAATATGCTATTGATGATATGAAAGATAAGTTTAAAAAATATTTTTTCCCTATCCCCCCTCTTTATGGTATTGCAGCCATGTTAAATCCTACCATGAAATTAGGAGGTCTTCACTATTGGTATAGTACTATTTATAATGCTTTACCTCTTTCACCAGAGGAATTTGGTACACTTAAAGATGAAAAAGAGTCAATTAAAATAAATGCTCAAACAATTTATAATGCTTATCAAGTAGCATTAGATCATGCTAGACCAAATGTTCCAACTCCTACCTCGTCTAGCTCGCAGGTTCCTAAAAGATCTGCGGGGCTAAAAGCACTTAGTTCTTGGACGGGGTTCAAGGGTTCTCAAGGTGATAATATTGGTGATAGTTCACAACTAAATGAGCTTCAAGTTTATTTGTCGCAGGGACTTGAAGCAGAGAATCCAGACGGCACCTTCAATGTTATGGAATGGTGGAAGGACAAAGAAAAATACTTTCCGGTTCTTTCAAGGATGACTCGAGATATTAGTACTCTTCAGAGATTGGATCCGGTCGGAAAGAAGAAATTTTGGACTTGCCGAATCACAACCGGATATAGACGAAGCTTATGAATAAATGCTAGCGAAACTTGCGGAGGATGCTGCTTCGCCCGAAAGCGGTGATGAACAAGCTTCTTTTCCGCCACCACCAACAGAAATTCCTCCCAACCTTGAAGGATTTATGAAATTTGTTAGAGATAATATGTGGATTAATATGTAACTTGTATTTTGGCACATCTTGATTAGTTTTTTTGCCTTTTAATGGTGGTATTAGTACCTTAGTTGTGCTCATTCCATTGGGGGGGGGAGGAAGAGTAAGAAAGACATTGTCAAATTTTTAAATGTCGTATTAATAAAAATTATAAGACATTTCCTTGAATATTTGTGTTTAAACTTGAATTACAAGACATAAGTCATAATTATATAATATAATTTACAATAAATTGCCTTAGATAATATAATATAAATACATTAAAAAAAATAGCCAACGACTATATTTCAAAAACTAGCCGTTTGGCATGTTTAAAAAATAGCTAAATGGCCCCCAAACTTTGTTTTAATCCCAAATTTTTTATAATTACACTTTTTCCCTTTTCTCAACTATAAATACCCCCTCATTCTTTCATTTTTACTCACAAAATCATCAATCTCTCTCAATCTCTCTCTACTCAAATTCTCAATTCAAGTTAAATCATGCCCGGTGCTTCTAGAATTACCCCATTTGTTCGGGAACACTATAATTTGGTAGAAGAATATGAAGAAATTTACACGATATCGTGCAAGCACTGTGGTTTTGTCTTCACTCGGCGAAAGGTGGAGGGCACAGGCTCTTTAAAGAGGCATATAACCAAGTCTTGTCAAGCGCGTCCTCAAGACATTCGTATCTAATATTTTAAGTTTTATTCAAACTTGTGTTATTTTAATTTTATTATACGTATTATGCTTAATGTTGTAGTTTGTTAAATTAATTTAATGTACTATTAATTTATTATGCAATGTTAGTGCAAGTTTGAAGTACTATTATTATTAATTTGAAGAAACTTACTATTTTTTGTGTTTAAATATGAATTACAAGATTTATATCACAAGATTTACAAGAAATTGCCTTACATAAAAAAAAATTAGAAAAAAAATAGCCCGGACCCGTTTAGGCCCGTTTGATCCGTCCACTTAGCCCGGGCCATGTGGGCTTAGGCCCGTAGGGGGACGATTCCACCCATATAGCCCGTTTAGCCCGGGCCTGCATAGCCTAGGCCCGTTTAGCCCGGGCCACTTGGCCCGGGCCTGGCTCGTTATCCACCCTTACCCCCAAGAACCTAAGTGGCCCTGGCCTGGGCCCGGCTCGTTATCCACCCTTACCCCCAAGAACCCCCTAGAGCTCTTCTGATTCTGTATCTATGTGCACCTCTGCCTGTTAGGTGTTTACCATACGTGCTCTATTTGTCCCCAATCCCCATTACCCCTGTGTGAAGGTTTGTGTTGTTGAACCTGCCTCGGTTCTGTGTTCTTTGGGTGTTACTGCGCCTGTTTGGCTCCATGTTTGACCTGTTGATTGTTAATTGTCCAACTCTTATCAAAAAGTTGTTTTATTAAGAAACTCTCTCTTATTTTTACAAAGATTTCAACTAAGTCTCTTTCAATATTGTTTTCCTACTAAGACCTTTTCAAAACTATGTCAAGCACTATCACTCTATTCTTAGGTCCTTAAGTTCTGCTCCTCTAATGTGTGACTGCTTAGGATTGATGTGGGTCTTGCTCGTTGTGATTTGACGATCATAAATCTGATGCCCTTGTCCTTGTTCAAGCAATTGGGTCTGGGAGCTCCAAGACCAACCACAGTGATATTGCATCTAGTTAATAGGTCAATAGCATACCCTGAGGGAGTGATTGAAGATGTGTTGCTGCAAATTGGTAAATTCATCTTCCCTGCGAACT
Organism: Nicotiana undulata; assembly: GCA_005239495.1. Classification (NCBI taxonomy): domain Eukaryota; kingdom Viridiplantae; phylum Streptophyta; class Magnoliopsida; order Solanales; family Solanaceae; genus Nicotiana; species Nicotiana undulata. The sequence continues at coordinate 14,415 of ML268367.1, read as the reverse complement.
TCATTATTGTAGATTATGAGGCTGATGAACTGGTTCCAATCATATTGGGGCGACCTCTCTTGGCTACTGGTGATGCAATTATTAAAGTGAGAGAAGGAAAAAGGATTATGAGGGTGGATAACGAGGAAGCAGTCTTTAATATCTACAAAGAAATCTAACTTCACTGCCACTATGAGGAGCTCTCTATGATATATGTTGTGGATATGGATGAGCAACTTCTTGACATGAGTGTATATCTAGACGATTCTCTAGGGAACTCACGCATTTTGTTCGATAGCTTGGAGATTGATGATGAGGTTGAGGAGATAAAGCATATCCTTGATGCATTTTGTGCTTACATGCAGTGAATACACCCTTTTGATCCCCTAAATAGGCCAAGTATGCCTCCTCCGAAGCCAAAGCTCCAAATTTGGTGCTTAAACCCCTACCTCCTCACCTTCAATATGCTTATTTGGGTGGTTCTAAAACTTTGCATGTTATTGTTTCTTATAACTTGTCTAAATTGCAGGAAGAAAAGCTGATGAGAGTGCTACGTGAGCACAAGCGAGAAATTGGGTGGACGATGTCTGACATTAGAGGCATTAGTCCAGCTCTCTGCATGCATAAAATCCTCATGGAGGACGCACACAAGCCAAGTGTAGATCAACAACGCCGCCTGAATCCAATCATGAAAGAGGTGGTAAGAAAAGAAGTGATTAAGTGGCTTGATGCAAGTATTGTATTTCCAATCTCTTATAGCAAATGGGTAAGCCTCGTCCAATGTGTGCCTAATAAAAGGGGGATGACTGTAGTGGTTAATGAGAATAATGACTTGATTCCCACAAGAACTGTCAGTGGGTGGAGAATTTGCATAGATTATAGAAAATTGAACAATGCTACCCGAAAGGATCACTTACCCCTCCCCTTTATTGACCAAATGCTTGATAGATTAGCTGGACAAGAATACTACTATTTCCTAGATGGTTATTCGGAGTATAATCATATTTCTATAGCCCTAGAGTACCAAGATAAGACCAAATTTACGTGTTACTATGTCACGTATGCGTTCAAGAGAATGCCTTTGGTCTATGTAATGCACCTGCGACTTTTCAAAGGTGTATGATGGCTATTTTTACTGATATGGTTGAAATATTTGTAGAAGTATTCATGGATGATTTTTCTGTGTTTGGGTGTTCTTTGATAGTTGTTTAATGAACCTTTGTAAAGTTCTTGCAAGGTGTGAAGAGAAGAACCTGGTGCTAAATTGGGAAAAGTGTCATTTCATGGTACGTGAAGGTATAGTCTTGGGGCACAAACTGTCCAAAAATGGTTTGCAGGTGGACAAAGCAAAGGTGGAGGCGATTGAAAACTTACCCCCACGGACATCCGTCAAAGGCATTCACAGCTTCTTGGCCATGCATGTTTTTATCATTGTTTCATTAAAGATTTTTCAAAAAATTCTTCTCCTTTGTGCAGGCTTCTTGAGCAAGATATCCTCTTCAAGTTTGATGATGCATGTCTGAAAGCATTTGAGGAGCTGAAGGGAAGATTGATGTGCGATGCGAGTGGCATAGCAATCAGAGCTATTTTGGGGCAAATGAGGGATGAAGTTTTTCACTCCATATATTACGCAAACAAAACTCTGAATCCGACCTAGATTAATTAAATTGTTACTGAAAAAGAGTTGCTTGCAATGGTGTGGGCATTTGAAAGGTTCAGATCCTATCTAGGGGGAACCAAAGTCACTGTATACACATATTGTTCAGTTATCAGATACTTATTTGAAAAGAAAAAATCCAAGTCGAGGCTGATTCGTTGGGTCCTCCACTTGCAAGAATAGAGAATCAAGTGGCCGATCACTTGTCCATATTAGAGAATCTAAACCATGTAGTTAAGGAGGGGTTGATCAAAGAAACATTTCCTGAGCAGTTATTAGCACCTCGAGTGAAGCCCCGTGGAATGCAGATTATGTGAATTTTATTGCAAGTGGGTTGACACCACCAGAATTGACACCCGATAATAGAATAAAGTTTCTACATGATGTGAGGCTCTACATGTGGGATGAGACATTCCCATATAAGCAATGCGCATATCAGTTGGTACGAAGGTGTGTCCCCGATTAGGAGATGAACGCAATGTTGCATGACTGTCATGCTTCCCCATACGGAGGTCATTGCGGTGGGGATAGAACCTCCCAAAAGGTGCTACAATCAAGTTTCTATTGGCCAAAATTGTTTAAGGATGCACACATCTTTGTTAAAAAGTGTGACGGGTGCCAAAGAACCGGAACGATCATGAAGAAGCACGAGATGCCTTTGCAAAATATTCTGGCAGTAGAGCTTTTTGAGCTGACCGAGGACATGACCCTAGATAGGAGGGTGTGGAGGTGGAATATTAGGGTGGAGGGTTAGTAGGTAGTCGTGTGTTTTCCTTTGTCTTCCCCAGTTCGATAGTATTAGTGCTAGTATGGTACCCTTTTTTCCCTTAGTTTGCTATAGCCTCGTGTCTTGTTCTGTTACTACTTGCCTTCGATAATTTCGTAGTTTGCTAGCAGTACTTCGTCCGATTCTCGTGTGCTGCCTTGGACTTATTTGTCTAAATATACTATTTTGCATTTACTTGTTATCGGTACTCTTTTCATATTCTTTGTTGTTATCTCCGATTTGGTTTTCTAACTATTTGTCTTACTATCACTTGCTATCAGGGCTTCCTTGACCTTCTTTAGTTGAGGGTCTATAGGAAATGGTTTCCCTACCCTTCCAGGGTAGGGGTAAGTTTGAGTACATCCTATCCTCCCCAGACCCCACTTGGTGTAATTATACTGGGTTGTTGTTGTTGTAGAGCTTTTTGATATTTGGGGGATTGATTTCATGGGATCGTTCTGTAACGACCCAGCCGGTCATTTTGAGAGTTAGATCCCCGATCCCCTAATAATTGTTTTCCCCGTATTTTTTCTGTTATTGGGATTTTCCGGAGTGATTGGTTGTGAAATTCAGAGTGTTTTGGTACACTTAGTCCCTAAATGAGAGCTTAAGTCTTAAAATTTTGACTGTAGTCAGGACTGTGTGAAAACGGTTCCGGAATGAAATTCCATCAATTTCGTTAGCTCTGTTGAGTGATTTTGGGTGTAGGAGCGCGTGCGTACGGAATGTGTTTTGGAGGTCTGTAGTAGATAGGCTTGAATTGGCGGAAGTTGGAATTTTGGCGATTTCGTCCGGTAGTGGAAATTTTGATATCGAGCCCGGAATGAAATTCTGGAAGTGGTTGTAGGTTCGTAGTATCATTTGTGACCTATGTGTGAAATTTGAAGTGATTCGGACTAGGTTTGATGTGTTTCGGCTTTGCTTGTAGAATTTGGAAAATTCTAAGTTCCTTAGGCTTGAATCCTTGCTTAATTCATGTTTTTGATGTTGTTCGATGTGGTTTGAAGGCTTGACTAAGTTTGTATGGTGTTATAGGACTGGTTGGTATGTTTGGTTGAGGTTCCGGGGGCCTCGGGTGTGTTTCGCACACTTAACGGATCGAAAGTTGGACTTAGGAAAATTCTGAGTTTTGATGGTTCTGGTGTTTCGCATCTGCGGAGGGGAGGCCGCAGGAGCGGACTCGCATGTGCGTAAGGTGAGACGCGGGTGCGGAGGTGGGACTTGTCAGCTAGGCTCACAGGTGCGATGGGCAGTCCGCAGAAGCGGAAGCACAAGTGCGGCCCAGTGCTCGCAAATTCGGTCCCAGCCAGTAAGTGGATTTCGCACCTGCGATGGTTCATCTGCAGGTGCGGGACCGCAAGTGCGGTCCTAGGTCCACAGATGCGAAAATCACTAGGCTGATGAGGGCAGAATCGAGGGCAAAATCTCATTTCACTCAAACTCGATTTTGAGCTAAGGAGAAGGCGATTTTTCGAGGGTTTTGAAGAAGAAGACCTTGGGTAACGATTCCTAACCCTATTTCGATAATAATTAATCAGTCTATTGTATTTTTCTTAATTTAATCAAGGAATTTGAGTGAGAAAGTGGGAATTTGGGGGGAAAAGTTCCCCAATTGAATTTATGAGTTTTGATCAGCTTTTAGGTGTCGGAATTAGATAATTTTTGTACGAGTGATCTTGTGAGTGAATGGGTGTTCTAAATTGGTAAATTTTACTCGATTCCGAGTCGTGGTCCCAGGGAGACTTTTTGGGCGTTTTTCAATATTCCTTACCTTAGCTTCGAATTCTTAGCTTTAATAGTTACTTGTAGTTATATTTACACTATGCAATTAATTTGATTAGATTTGGGCCATTCAGAGTTGGATACTCGTGGAAAGAGCGTGGTTTCGGATTTATTGAGCGGTTCGAGGTAAGTAGCTTGCCTAACCTTGTGTGGGGGAACTTCCCCTTAGGATGTTTAGTACTGTTTGCTGTGTGAGCGTCGTGTTCGTGAGGTGACGAGTACGTACACGAGCTATTGTTGTAAAAATCCCATTTTTTCTTCAAAATTATGTACTGTTTTCCTTTGATTGAACTGCACTACTATTTTTAAATACCTTGTTTAGATTAGGAAAGCATGCTTATGTGTTGTGATTTCCTATTTGAACTCTGTGCAACATGTTTAGGTAGATTCTTATTTTTCCTTGGTTGCAATTAGTCTACACTATACATTTTGATGTTGTAACTGTCATGTCATTGTTGAACTGCATATTTACTTTGGGACTACGGACGTATTCTGGGAGATTCCCCAGTCTTGCATATTTACTTTGGGACTACAGACGTATTCCGGGAGGTCCCCCAGCACTGCATATTTACTTTGGGACTACGAATGTATTCTGGGAGATCCCCATGTACTGCATAATCATTTCAGAACTACGGGACGGTATCCCGGGAGATATCCTGTTGTGTTTCCTTGTTCTGAGCCGAGGGATCCCTTGACTGTTAATTTTGTGAACTTTATTTAACTGTTTTACTGTAGAATATGTTTATATCTCTTAATGCTTAATTCTTATTATTTACACCGGTAGGGTCACTCGACTGAGGTTAGGCTTGGCACTTACTAGGTACCATTGTGGCGTACTCATTCCCTTTCTTGCACATGTTTTTCATGTGCAGATCCAGGTACGAGCTATCAGCCTCGGATTTAGTGGTGCTTGCTGATTCAGAAGACTTAAGGTACTTCTGCTCGCGTCCGCAGATCCTCGGAGTCCCCTTCTATTCCCACGCATAGAGATTTTTTTTGTTTTCTTCAAACTTTTGTATAGAGCAATATAGACTTATAGAAGCTTGTGATTAGCGATATTCCAGATTTTGGGAGTAATGTATTATATATGAGCTGAGTGGCACTACCCTTGTTTGTTAAAGCATACTGTTTAGCTTTATTGTTATGTTTCTTTTATTTTTCCGCAATAATAGTCTATGTGCCGTCACGACACCTTTCGGAGAGGTAAAATGCGTCGTGACAAGTTGGTATCATAGCATTAGGTGCATAGGACTCGCGAGTCACAAGCTGGTTTATTAGAGTCTCGCGGATCGGCGTGGAGACATCTGTACTTATCTTCGGGAGGCTATGTAATTGTTAAGAACAACAATACGTCTTTGATTTCCTTGTCGTGCGAGTTATTGACATCAAAAAGTTATAAAATTCTATTCTATTCTTTCTCACAGATGGTGAGGACACGTACCAGGAGGACCGACGATTAGGCACTCGAACCCCCTGCCAGAGTCGCTAGAGGCCAGGGTCGTGGTAGAGAACGACCCCGCGGTGCAGCCCGAGCACCTGCGAGAGCTGCGATAGAGGAGCCCCAATAGCTCCAGTTGGAGGGCCGGCACCGGAGGTTCCTATTGCTACTCCAACCCTCTAGGAGACTTAGTTCATGAGCATGTTCAGCACTTTAGCTCAGGTTGGACTGCTTCCGATAGCTCATGCTACATCTCAGGCCGGGGGAGGGGTACAGACTCCCGTAGCCCACACTCCTGAGCATAAGGTCCAAGTTGATCAGGCCCTAAAGTATATTCCTATGCCCCCAGTGGCTCTGGTTCAGCATGAGACCAGGGTAGCTACTTTTGGGGCAGAGCAACTCAGACTTGAGAGGTACAAGAAGTACCACCCACCTTTTTCAGCAGACTAGCTTCAAATGATGCTTTAGGTTTTCTTGAGGAGTGTCATCGTATTCTCCGCACTGTGGGCATTGTGGAGACGAGTGGGGTTTCTTTCACCGCTTTCCAGCTGAGGGGACCGACATATCAGTGGTGGCGTGCCTATGAGCTGAGTAGTCCGGACGAGGCATACTCACTCACTTGGACTCAGTTTTCAGAGATGTTCTTGTGTGAGTATGTCCCTCAGAGCCTCAGGGATTCTTGGCGCGTAGAATTTGAGCAGCAGAGCCAGGGTGCTATGAACATGTCAGAGTATGCAGTCCGTTTCGGTGAGTTATCTCGGCATGTATCGTCTTTGGTTGATACAGTCAGAGAGAGGGTCCGTCGCTTCCAGCAGCCAATGGTGTTCCAGCTCCTCCTAGACCTCAGGAGCCCTATTATGCACCACTAGTAATACAGTATGCCTCCTACTCGAGGTGCTTTTACCGTCCAGTCCAGCAGGCCTGGTCCAAGTTAGTCTCAGCCGCCGCGTCCTCCGAGGGGTTGTTATGAGTGTGGTGACACTCGTCACATGATTAAAGATTTCCTCAGATCCAGTAGGTGTACACCTCCACAGACTTATCATCCTCCACGTGCTCCACCAGGTCCTCCGGCCATTCTTCCATCCCCAGTTGTCGTTCCACCTTCTCTATCAGCTCGAGGTGGAGGTCGGGAAGGTCGAGGTCGCCCTAGAGGAGGAGGCCAGGCCAGGTACTATGCCCTTATAGCCCGTTCAAAGGCCGTCACTTCAGATTCAGTCATCATAGGTATTGTCCATGTCTATCATAGGGATGCATTAGTATTATTTGACCCAGGCTCTACGTATTCGTATGTGTCTTCTTATTTTGCTCCACATTTGGGGGCATCTCAGGATTCTTTGAGTTCCCCTATTTATGTATCTACTCATGTGGGAGATTCTCTTATTATGGACCGCGTATATCGGTCGTGTTTGATTGCTCTTAGTGGTTTTGAGACCAGATCTGATTTGTTATTACTCGGTATGGTAAATTTTGATGTTATCTTGGGCATCTACTGGTTATTGCCCCATTATGTTATTCTTGATTGTCACGCTAAGACCGTGATATTGGCTATTCCAGGCTTACCGTGATTAGAGTGGAGAGGTACCTTAGAGCATACTCCCCGCAGGGTCATTTCATTTCTTAAGGCTCAGCGAATGGTTGAGAAGGGGTGTGATGCGTATTTGGCCTATGTGAGAGATGTCAGTATTGATACCCCTACAGTTGAGTCAGTTCCAGTAGTGAGGGACTTCCCTGATGTATTTTCATCTAATCTTCAGGGCATGTTGCCCGATAGAGACATTGATTTTGGCATTGATTTGTTGTCAGGCACTCAACCCATATCTATTCCTCCTTACCGTATGGCTCCTCCTGAGTTGAAGGAATTGAATGAGCAGTTGCAGGAGTTGCTTAATAAGGGATTCATCAGGCCCAGTGTATCACCTTGGGATGCTCCGGTCTTGTTTATGAAGAAAAAAGATGGTTCTATGCGTATGTGTATTGACTATCGATAGTTGAACAAGGTTACAGTGAAGAACATGTATCCTTTGCCTCGCATCGATAAGTTATTTGATCAGTTAGAGGGTGCCAGAGTGTTTTCCAATATTGACTTGCGTTCTGGCTATCATAAATTGAAGATTCGGGAGCCAGATATCTTGGAGACTGCTTTCAGGACCAGATATGGTCATTATGAGTTCCTTGTCATGTCATTTGGGTTGACCAATGCCCCAACATCCTATATAAATTTGATGCACCGTTGTTCCAGCCTTATATTTATTATTTCGTCATTGTATTTATTGACGACATCCTGGTATATTCTCGGTCTCGGAAAGATCATGAGCAGCATTTGAGGACCGTGCTTCAGACTTTGAGAGAGAAGAGGCTATATGCAAAATTTTCTAAGTGTCAATTCTGGCTTGATTCAGTGGCATTCTTAGGCCACGTAGTGTCTTGTGATGGGATCAAGTTGGATCCGAAGAAGGTGGAGTAAGTTCAGAGTTGGCCTAGACCATCATCATCTACGGAGATCCGTAATTTCCTTGGTTTGTGGGGTACTACCGTCGCTTTATAGAGGGGCTTTCATCTATTGCAGCACCTATGACCAGGCTAACCCAGAAGGGTGCTCCGTTCAGGTGGACCGAGGAGTGTGAGGAGAGCTTTCAGAAGCTCAAAACAACTTTGACTTCAGCCTCAGTATTAGTATTGCCTACAGGTTCAGGGTCTTACACTGTCTATTGTGATGCCTCGAGGATTGGCCTTGTGGTATTGATGCAGGGCGGTAGGGTGATTGCCTATGCATCTAGAAAGTTGAAGGTGTATGAGAAGAATGATCATGTCTATGATCTTGAGTTAGAATCCATTGTTCACGCCTTGAAGATCTGACATCACTATTTGTACAGTGTTCCTTGTGAGATCCACACTGATCACCGGAGTTTGCAACACTTGTTCAAGAAAAAGGACCTTAATTTGCGTCAGCGAAGGTGGTTGGAGCTACTTAAAGACTATGATATCACTATATTGTACCACCCAGGGAAGGCCAATGTAGTGGTCGACACTTTGAGTCGCCGGGCAGAGATTTTGGGGAGTTTGGCATATCATCCGACAGCTGAGAAGCCCTTAGCCTTAGATGTCCATGCCTTAGCCAATTAGTTTGTGAGATTGGATATTTCAGAACCGAGTCGAGTATTGGCTTGTATGGTCACTCGGACTTCTCTTTATGACCGTATCAGGGAGCACCAGTATGATGATCCTCATCTTCAAGTCATTCAGGACAGGGTCCAGCGAGGTGATGCTAGAGTTGTGACTATCGGTGATGATGGCATGATGAGGATGCAGGGCCATATATGCGTGTCCAATGTATATGGGCTTCAGGAGTTGATTCTTGAGGAGGCCACAACTCGCGATACTCCATCCATCTGGGTGCCGCAAAGATGTACCAGGATTTGAGACGACATAATTGGTGGAAGAGGATGAAGAAGTACATAGTTGGGTTTGTGGCCAAGTGTCTCAACAGTCAGCAGGTTAAATATGAGCATCAGAGACCGGGTGGATTTTTCAGAGGTTAGAGATCCTAGAGTGGAAGTGGGAGAAGATCACCATGGACTTTGTAGCTAGACTTCCACAGACTTTGAGAAAGTTCCATGTTATTTGGGTGATCGTGGACCGGGTGACCAAGTCAGCTCATTTTATCCCAGTACTGACTACGTGCTCTTCAGAGAGATTGGCTGAGATTATGTTAGATAGATTTTCCGCCTTCACGGTATTCCAGTATCCATCATTTCAGACAGAGGTACACAGTTCACATCACGGTTCTGGAGAGCCGTACAACATGAGTTGGGTACTAGGGTGGAGCTGAGCACAGCCTTTCACCCTCAGACGGACGGGCAGTCCGAACGCATGATTCAGATTCTCGAGGATATGCTCCGTACTTGTGTGATGCAATTCGGAGGGTCATGGGACCAGTTCTTTCCACTTGCGGAGTTTGCCTACAAAAACAGTTACCAGTCCAGCATTCAGATGGTACCGTATAAGGCTTTGTATGGTAGGCGGTGCCGGTCCCTAGTAGGTTGGTTTGAGCCGGGCGAGGCCCGATTGTTGGGTACAGATTTGGTCCGGGATGCCCTGGACAAGGTGAAGGTGATTCAGGATAGACTTCGCACAGCCCAGTCTAAATAGAAGAGTTATGCGGACCGGAAGGTTCGTGATTTGACATTTATGGTTGGAGAGCGAGTCTTACTTCGGGTATCGCCTATGAAGGGCATCATGAGGTTCGGAAAGAAGGGAAAGTTGAGCCCGAGGTTCATTAGTCCTTTTGAGATATTGCGGCGTGTTAGGGAGGTTGCTTATGAGCTTGACTTACCTCCCACCCTAGTAGGAGTTCACCCGGTATTCCACGTTTCTATGCTCCGGAAGTATCATGGTGATCCGACTCATGTATTGGATTTCAGCTCAGTTGAGTTGGACAAGGATCTATCTTATGTTGAGGAGCCAATAGCTATTTTGGACAAACAAGTCAGAAAGCTTAGGTCAAAGAACATTGCTTCAGTAAAGGTCCAGTGAAAGGGTCAGCCGGTCGAGGAGGCGACTTGGGAGACCGAGCAGGATATGCGCAGCCGTTACCCTCATCTTTTTACATCTTCAGGTATGTCTTTACACTCGTTCGAGGACTAACGGTTGTTTGAAAAGGGGGAGGATGTAACGACTCGGCCGATCGTTTTGAGAGTTAGAGCCCCGATCCCTAATAACTGTTTTCCCCATATTTGTTTCTGTTATTGTGATTTGCCGGAGTGATTGGTTATGAAATTCGGAGTGTTTTGGGACACTTAGGGTTTGTTTGGTATTAAGGAAAACATTTTCCGGAAAATATTTTCTAATTTTTCCATGTTTGGTTGGCTTAAATGTTTTGGAAAACATTTTCCTTATCAACTCATTTTCCTCCAATTGGAGGAAAATGTTTTCCTTATCAAGAGAAGGAAAAACATTTTCCAAACTTCTTCTCAAGCTTCCCCACCATATTCCATATCCTCACCAACCCACCCACCTAACCACACCCCATGCCCTCTCTCCAAAAAAACTTTTTTTTCCGTCACCACCCACCCTACTACCCCACCCACCCCCTACACCCCCCCCCACAATTTTTT
>ML268366.1:392-49810 GCA_005239495.1 Nicotiana undulata | reverse complement strand
AGCAGTTTCCGCACCTGCGACTTTTGGATCGCAGGTGCGGACTCGCACCTGCGGAATATTGGGACGCACCTGCGGAAAAAGGCCTGGGCACTGGGGGAATTTCTTGCACCTGCGGACTTTTGTCCGCGCCTGCGGAGTCGCGCCTGTGGAGAATAGGCCGCTCCTGCGATGGCCTAGGCCCCTGGGGAAGGTCGCACCTGTGGGATTTTGTCCACGCCTGCGGAGAAAAGATCGCCCCTACAGCTGGAGCCGCACCTGCGAAGAAATTTCCGCTGGTGCGAACCTCGCGCCTGCGGCTCATGGACCGCAGGTGCAGTCACACCAGTACATTCCCACCAGCTATGAGTTTTGCTGGTTTTTGACCCCGATCGGGGTCCGGAAGACCCCTGAGCCCACCCGAGCCCTCGACAAATTATACCAACAAGTCCCAAATCACATGACGGACTTTCTCGAGCTCCCAGAACACTAAAAAACATCATTCAAACCAAGAATCACTCTCCAAAACCCCTTAGATCAAACTTAGGATTTCAAGAAAAATCAAATGGATCATCAATACGCCGAACGGGTCTATACTGCTCGGAATGACCCCAAATTTTGCGGACAAGTCATAAATGACTATACGGAACTATTGCCAGTTCCGGAATTCCATTCGGACCATGATATCACGAGGTCCAATTCCAGGCTGAATTCCAAATCACATGAAATCCTGAATTCCAATTCAGGTGCCGAAATACTCCCGGGTCATCAGAAACCCGAGGCGAACACACTCCCAAGTCCAAAATCATCATCCGGAGCTGCTGGAGTTGTCAGAACTCGATTTCGAGGTCGTTTTCTCAAAATGCTGCTCGGAACCAAAATCAGCCAAATAAGCTAGCCTTCAGGAACCAAGTGTTCCTGAACTGGCCAAATCACTTCCGAATCTTGAACTACCTGCCCACACAAGTCATAAGGCACGAGTAGTCGCTATGAAAAGAGTCATTCACGGGAACAGAGTCCCAACACACAAAACGATCGGCTGGGTCGTTACATGATTGCCCAGCTGTTTCCTTTTCCTTAACACCTGCATCAGTTGCACTATCCAAAACTTTCACACCTTCAACACTTTGCCCCTGAATATGCACAACAGTAGGTTTCAAACAGTAACGACCCAGTCCATCATTACGTAAAACCTGCATTATAATTGTTATTATTGACTTGTTATAGATTGTTTATCCTGTATTTGATGTATTAGGGTTGATACGATTGAAATCAAATGGTTGTAGTGAGAATTCAGTCAATTAGCCTTTAAAAATAGCCTTAAAACGGGAAAAGTCAAGTGAGAGTTGACTTATTGGTAAGCGACCTCGGAATGCGGATTTTATGGTTCGAATAGCTTCGTTAGGTGATTTGGGACATAGGAGTGTGTTCAGAATAATTTTTTGATGTCCGGTGTAGAATTAGGCTTGAATTGGCGATAGTAAGTTTTTGGCGATTTCCGGTCGGCAGTGGAAAATAGGCTATCGGGGTCGGAATGGAATTGCGATAGTTGTAACAGGTTCGTAATGTCATTTTGGACTTGTCTGCAAAATTTCAGGTCGATCAGAGTTGTTTTGGATAGTTTCGGCATCATTGGTCGATTTTAGGCTTGAATACGGTGAGAATTTGGCATTTTGAAGTTAGTTTTGATGTTTTGAGAGTGCAAATAAGTTTGAATGATCATACGTGACGTGTTGGTAAGTTTGGTTGGGGTCCCGAGGGGCTCGGGATTGATTTTGGGTGACTAACGGACCCATTTGGACTCAAGAACACAGCTGGTTTTTCTGGTGTTTTTGCACAGGAAATTAACCCTATGCGTTCGCGGAAAGGGGCCCGCGTTCGCATAGGGGAAATTGGAGCTGGGGGATTTTTGTGTTGTGCGTTCGCGATGGTCCAGGTGCGAACGCGGAGAAGAGGAGAAAGGTGCATCGCGAACGCGAAGAGACTAGTGCATTCGCGTAGGGTTCAAGTCACCTGGGGGATCCCCAGGCCGTTGGTCAGCGCGAACGTGGACCTGGGGTGCGATCGCGAAGGGTCGTCTGGGAAAGGCAGTGCGATCGCGACGAGCTTACCGCGATCTCAAAGGGAAAGGAACAACAGTCAACGCGAACGCAGCTCATTGACCGCAATCGCAAAGAACAAATTACTGGTCAGTTAAATAAAAGCCCTTCCGCGACCTAAACCCTTTTTACACCATTTTTGTACGGACAAAGAGCTTTGGGGGAAATTGTTTAAGGGGGAAATCCTTGTTCTTCATAGATTTAAGTGTTTTGATCATTAAAAATCGATTATGGATGATTATAGAACATAAAACCAGTGTAAATTCATGGAAAATCAGTAGAAAAATTGGGTTTTAGGGCTTGAGATTATGAGACCTTTAGGGGTCGATTTGAAGGGTCAAACAAAGTCCGATATTGGTGTTCTTTATATGTACGGACTCGTGAGAGGACGAAGAACACTTTTGTATAAAACTTTCTGAGTTTCGGGACGTGGGCCTGGGGGTCGGGTTTTGACCGGTTTTGGATTTTTGAGCTAAATTTGATATCTTTCGATTGGAATTCGTTCCTTAAGCATATATTGATGATAAAAATCTGAAGTTGGTAGATTTTGAGCCTTCGTAGGTTGATTTGAGAGGGAAACGTGTTGTGGAATAGTTCCGGGCTAGTTTTGAGGTAAGTAATGTCTTTAAATCATGTCCTGAAGGTATGAAACCCCGGACTATGAACCCTTTCACGGGTTTTGAAATGAAAAGGTTGAAACTTTGAAGATATATTCCTTACTTAGGCGACTATTGATTTGCGAGACGGCTTTTTAAAGCTTATTTCCAATAGTACTATATATACTTGATATGATTTGGGTTGTAAGCTATGTTTGGAGCCTAGTGCAGACTTGTTTACCCCTTGGGGGTTGTGGTTACTATATTTTCCTCACTGATATGCTATGATTTTACACTCAGTCTTTTCCTGATAAATTGTTTTGACACTCAGAGTATTTTGATACTGCTTATTGAAAAATGAAACATTGTTTTGGGTCGAGAACCCGGTATGTTATGGCCTAAGGGAAAATTGAGAGTGTCTGACTGAGGGAGGCTTTCAGGCCTTATGAGAGAGGTGAGGAGGCTTTCATGCCTTATGAGAGAGGTGAGGAGGCTTTCAGGCCTTATGAGAGAGGTGAGGAGGCTTTCAGGCCTTATGTGAGAGGTGAGGAGGGTTTCAGGCCTCATGTTGTTATAGCGCTTGGGCTGTAGGAGCCCCTCCAGAGTCTGTACACACCCCCAGTAAGCGTCGGTACCGATTGAGTGATGATGATTGCCCGCGGGGCTGATACTGAGTGATGATTGATACTGAGTGATTGAGAGAATGCCTGAGGGGAAACTGTTACGAGAAATGATTTTAGCCCGAGGGGTAGATTTATGATGATTGTTTTTCTAAGTTTTCGAACTATGATTTACTTCGTTTTCAAACTGGTTTTACTAAGAATTTTATAAGATATACTGATATTGCACTTTTCAAGGGATTTCTGGAAACTATATTCGAACTTAATATTTGATGAATACTACATGGTGACTTGGTGTTTTACTGGTTTTGTGTAATTGTGTATCTGTACTATGTGTTTTATAACTCTCAGACTGTGATTTATTTTCATTACTACTGAGTTGGCGTACTCATAAACACTCCCTGTGCCTCTGTGCACAGATTCATGTACCGATTTGGAGCAGTAGCTTCCTTGTTCGTTAGCAGCAGTCACGGGATTTCGAGGTAGCTGTCCAGCGTCCACAGCTTCTCCACTTCCCTTCCTTATTTAGCTTTAGCATTTGATTCAGAGACATATATTATAGTTTTAGCAGAGTTAGATTTATTCATTCTTAGATGCTCATGACTATTGACTCTAGTTCTTGGGAGGTTTGTTTAGGCTAATAAGGGAACGCTAAGACTTATTTATATTATTGATGCTATGATTGTTGCTTATTATTAAATTATGAACTATTATAATTGAACAAATGTGTAGTAAAGTGATGGTTGGCTAGCCTAGTTCCACGATAGGCGCCATCACGTCCTGTTAGGATTTGGGATCGTGACAAGTTGGTATCAGAGCTCTAGGTTGCATAGGACTCAACGGTCATGAGTAGGTTCACTAGAGTCTTGCGGATCGGTACGGAGACATCTGTACTTATCTTCGAGAGGCTCCAGAACTTTTAGGAAACATCTCTATTTTTCTTGAACTCTTTCGTGCCAATCTATTGATTCTTGAAATCTAAACTCATGTTGTTTCATTCTTTCACATATGGTGAGGACACGCAATACCGATCAGGGTGACCAGATACCAGCCAGACCCACAAGGGGTCGGGGCCGTGGTAGAGGTAGGGGACCAGCTCAGGCAGCAGCTGGGGTAGTACCACTGGATCCCCCTATCGTTCAGGATCAGGTTCCCGCCGATGGCGCTCCAGCGGGATAGGCTTAGGAACCGGCAGTGCCTATTCTTATTCCGGGTCTTCAGGAGACCCTGGCTCAGATATTGACGGTGTGTTCCAGTTTAGCTCAAGCAGTTTCTATGTCCACTACTGCCACTACAGCTCAGGCTGGGGGAGGCAATCATACTCCAGCTGCCCGGACACCTGAGCAGATTGTACAGGGTATTCAGGCACCAGGAGCAGCCCCAGTTCAGCCGGTTGCTCCAACTCAGAATTTTGTGGTCGCTGTTATGCTTGAGGATGAGCAACGCAGGCTGGAGAGGTTCAGCAGACTTAAGCCTCTGACTTTCAGCGGTACAAAGGGCAAGGACGCCCAAGGTTTTCTTGATAAATGTCAGAAGATACTTCGTACTGCGGGTATTTTGGAAACAAGCGGAGTTTCATTTGCTACTTATCAATTTGCTGGTGCTGCATTTACTTTGTGGGAATCATTCGAGAGGCGTAGGCCGGTTGATTCAGCACCTCTCACCTGGCAGCAATTCTCCACGATCCTTTTGGAGAAATATGTTCCTTAGTCCCACAGAGAGGAGTAGTGCAGACAGTTCGAGCAGCTGCGCCAGAGAGAATTATCAGTCACCCAGTACGAGATGAGGTTTTCTGAGTTGGCCAGACATGCTTCTGAGATTGTCCCTACTGAAAGGGAGAGGATTAGGAGGTTTGTAGATGGTCTTACTTATCAGCTTCGGATTTTGATGACCAGAGAGAGAGTGTATGGAGCTACATTTGAGCAGGTTGTTGACATTGCTCGGGATATTGAGTCGGTTCGTAGGCAGGATCGTGAGGAGAGAGAGGTCAAGAGGCCTCGGGGAGCAGGTAATTTCAGTGGTGCTCCTCCTAGAGGGCAATTTCAGCCTAACAGAGGTCGTTCATTTAGACCTCCACAGCCAGTTCGCCCAGCTTATAGTGGTGTATCTTCGGGGCAGGGTCCTCGCAATTCTCATCAGGGACGTTCATCTTTTAGTTCCCTTCCAGCTCAGAGCTCCGCCCGAGCATCATCTTATCAGGGTTCTTCTATGCATGTTTCGTCTGGTGGTCATCAGGGTCATAGAGGTTCTCGTCTGTTTTCATCTCCGACTTCAGGTAGTTGTTATGAGTGTGGAGAGTTCGGACATGGGTGGAGGCAGTTTCCCCGTCGTCCTAGTAGTTTATCCCAACAGAGGGTCCAGCCCTCGGCTTCAGCCCCAATCACTTCACCACTTACCCAGGCTGCTAGGGGTGGTGGTCAGGCAGCTAGAGGTCGTCCTAGAGGGGGAGGTCGAGCAGGTGGAGGCCAGCCACGCACTTCCGGCTAGGCCTGATGCTATGGCTTCAGATGTGGTGATTACAGGTACTATTTCAGTTTGTCACAGTGATGCTTTGGCTTTATTTGACCCTGGTTCCACGTACTCTTATGTCTCATCCTATTTTTCTCATTTTTGGAATATGCCCCGTGAGTCTCTAGTTACTTATGTTCATGTTTCGACTCCGGTGGGCGATACTATTGTTCTGGACCGTGTGAACCGGTCGTGTCTTATATCTATTGGGGGTCAGGGGACCCGAGTGGACCTGATGTTACTCAGTATGGTCAATTTTTATGTAATTCTGGGCATGGACTGGTTATCCCCATGTCATGTTATTCTTGATTGTCACGCTAAGACCGTTACCCTAGCTATGCCAGGAATTCCGAGAGTTGAGTGGAGAGGGTTGTAGAGCATGTTCCTAGCAGAGTGATTTCTTATTTAAAGGCTCAGCGTATGGTTGAGAAAGGGTGTGAATGTTATCTTGCGTTTTGAGGGATGTTAGTAGTGAGACTCCGTCTTTTGATTCTCTCCTTGTAGTCCGTGATTTCCCGTATGTATTTCCTGCAGATCTGCTAGGCATGCCACCTGACAAAGATATTGATTTTGGTATTGACTTGGTGCCAGATACTCATCCTATCTCTATTCCACCTTACCGTATGGCACCAGCAGAGTTGAAAGAATTAAAAGAGCATCTTCAGGAACTCTTAGAGATGGAGTTCATTCGGCTAGTGTATTGCCTTAGGGTGCACCGGTGTTGTTTGTGAAAAAGAAGGATGGTTCGATGCGCATGTATATTGACTATAGACAGTTGAATAATGTTACAGTGAAGAACCGTTATCCTTTGCCCCGTATTGATGACTTATTTGATCAACTTCAGGGAGCTAAGGTGTTCTCCAAGATTGTATTAAGGTCTGGGTATCATCAGTTGAAAATTCAGGATTTTGATATTCCGAAGACGGCTTTCAGGACCAGATACGGTCATTATGAATTTCTGGTTATGTCATTTGGGCTGACCAATGCCCCAGCAGCGTTCATGCAATTGATGAACAGCGTATTTCAGCCATACCTTGATACTTCCGTTATTGTGTTCATTGATGACATTCTGGTTTATTGTCGTAGCCAGGAAGAGCATGCTCAGCACTTGAGAATCGTGTTGCAGAGATTGAGGGAGGAGAAGCTTTATGCAAAATTCTCTAAGTGTGAGTTTTTGCTTGGTTCAGTGGCTTTCTTGGGGCATGTGGTGTCTAGTGAAGGTATTCAGGTTGACCCGAAGAAGATTGAGGCGGTGCAAAGTTGGCCCAGACCGTCTTCAGCCACAGATATTCGTAGTTTCCTCGGTTTGGAAGGTTACTACCGTCGCTTTGTGGAAGGATTCTCCTCTATTGCTTCCCCTCTAACCAGATTGATGCAGAAGGGTGTTTCATTCAGGGGGTCCGATGAGTGTGAGGAGAGCTTCCAGAAGCTCAAGTCAGCGTTGACCACAGCTTCGGTATTAGTGTTGCCTACTGGTTCGGGTTCTTACACGGTTTATTGTAATGCTTCTAGAGTTGGCTTGGGAGCGGTGTTGATGTAGGACGGTAGGGTGATTGCCTACGTGTCGAGACAGTTGAAGGTGCACGAGAAGAATTACCCAGTGCACGATCTTGAGTTAGCTTCCATTGTTCATGCCTTAAAGATTTGGCGGCATTATTTGTATGGAGTACAGTGTGAGATTTACACCGATCATCGTAGCTTGCAGTATCTGCTAAGGCAGAAGGACCTGAATTTGCGACATAGGAGATGGTTGGAGCTTCTCAAGGACTATGACTTGACTATTTTATATCATTCGGGGAAGCCCAATGTGGTGGCCGATGCCTTGAGTCGCAGAGCCGAGAGTTTGGGGAGTCTAGCTTACCTTTCAGCAGTAGAGCAACCTTTAGCCCTGATGTTCAGGCTTTAGCGGGTCAGTTAGTGAGATTGGATTTGTCAGATCCTCCGCGGGTGGTAGCTAGCATGGCTTCCCGGTCTTCTTTATTTGATCAGATTAAGGCAAGACAATATGATGACCGGCACTTATTAGTTCTTCACGATTGAGTTTGTCGGGGTGATGCCAGAGATGTGACTATTGGTGATGATGGAGTTATCAGGATGCAGGGCCATATTTGCGTGCCTAATGTAGAGGGTATTCGGGAGTTAATATTAGCAGAGGCTCACAGCTCGCGGTATTCTATTCATCCGGGTGCCGCGAAGATGTATCAGGATCTGAGACAGCAGTATTGGTGGAGAGAGATAAAGAGAGATATTGTTGAGTATGTAGCACGGTGTCTCAACTGCCAGCAGGTCAAGTACGAGCACCAGAGACCAGGTGGTTTGCTTCACAGGTTAGACATTCCGGAGTGGAAGTGGGAGCGAATTACTATGGACTTTGTAGTTGGGCTTCCACGGACTTCTAAGGGTTTTGATGCTATTCGGGTCATTGTGGATAGCTTGACCAAGTCCGCGCATTTCATTCCTGTCAGTACTACCTACACTTCAGAGCGGTTAGCTGGTATTTACATTAAGGAGATTGTCCGGTTGCATGGGGTTCCTATTTCTATCATTTCTGATAGAGGTACACAGTTCACGTCTCAGTTCTGGAAGGCTGTACAGAGAGGTATGGGTACAGATATAGAGTTGAGTACTGTATTTCATCCTCAGACCGACGGACAGTCAGAACGGGCTATTCAAATATTGGAGGACATGTTACGGGCTTGTGTGATTGGTTTTGGCGGTTCATGGGATCAGTTTTTTCCATTAGCAGAGTTTGCATATAATAACAGTTACCAGTCCAGTATTCAGATGGCCCCGTATGAGGCTTTATATAGTAGGAGGTGTAGATCTCGGGTTGGATGGTTTGAGCCTGGTGAGGCTAAGTTACTGGGCACATATTTGATTCAAGATGCATTGGAGAAGGTGAAGTTGATTCAGGAGAGACTTCGCACGGCGCAGTCTCGGCAGAAGAGTTATGCGGACCGGAAGGTTCGGGATGTGTCATTTATGGAAGGTGACAAGGTATTGCTGAAGGTGTCACCCATGAAGGGTGTTATGAGGTTCGGAAAGAGAGGAAAGCTAAGTCCACGGTTCATTGGTCCTTTTGAGGTGCTTCGGAAGGTTGGGGAGGTGGCTTATAGACTTGCCCTGCCACCCAGCTTGTCGAGTGTTCATCCGTTCTTTCATGTGTCGATGCTCAGAAAATATGTTGGTGACCCGTCTCTTGTGTTAGACTTCAGCACAATTCAGCTCCAGGGTGATATGTCCTATGAGGTTGAACCAGTAGCTATTTTAGCTCGCGAGGTCAAAAAGTTGAGGTCCAAGGATATAGCATCAGTAAAGGTGCAGTGGAGAGGTCAACTAGTGGAGGAAGCTACTTGGGAGACCGAGCAGGAGATGCAGAGCAAGTATCCTCACTTGTTTGAGACTCCAGGTATGTTTTTATACCCGTTCGAGGATGAATGTTTGTTTAAGAGGGGGAGAATGTAACGACCCGGTCCGTCGTTACGTAAAACCTGCAGTATAATTGTTGTTATTGACTTGTTATAGATTGGTTATACTGTATTTGATGTATTAGAGTTCATAGGCTTGAAATCGAATGGTTGTAGTGAGAGTTCAGTCAATTAGCCTTAAAAATAACCTTAAAATGGGAAAAGTCAACTGAGAGTTGACTTGTTGGTAAACGGCCTCGGAATGCGGATTTTATGGTTCGAATAGCTTCGTTAGGTGATTTGGGACTTAGGTGTGTTCAGAATAATTTTGTGATGTCCGGTGTAGAATTAGGCTTGAATTGGCGAAAGTTAGTTTTTGGCGATTTCTGGTCGGCAGTGGAAAATAGGCTATTGGGGTCGGAATGGAATTCCGACAGTTGGAACACGTTCGTAATGTCATTTTGGACTTGTCTGCAAAATTTCAAGTCGATCGGAGTTGTTTTGGATAGTTTCGGCATCATTGGTGGATTTTAGAAATATCAAAGTTCTTAGGCTTGAATCCGGTGAGAATTTGGCGTTTTGAGGTTAGTTTTGATGTTTTGAGAGTGTAAATAAGTTTGAATGATCATACGTGGCGTGTTGGTAAGTTTGGTTGGGGTCCCGAGGGGCTCGGGATTGATTCCGGGTGATTAACGGACCCATTTGGACTCAAGAACATAGCTGGTTTTTCTAGTGTTTTTGCACAGGGAATTAACCCTATGCGTTCGCGGAAGGGGGCCCGCGTTCGCATAGGGGAAATGGGAGCTGGGGGATTTTTGTGTTGTGCGTTCGCGATGGTCCAGGTGCGAACGCGGAGAAGAGGAAGAAGGTGCATCGCGAACGCGGAGAGACTAGTGCGTTCGCGTAGGATTCAAGTCACCTGGGGGACCCAGGCCGTTGGTCAGTGCGAACGCGGACCTGGGGTGCGATCGCGAAGGGTCATATGTGCAAGGCAGTGCGATCGCGACAATCTGACCACGATCACGAAGGGCAAGGAACAGAAGTCAACGCGAACGCGGCCCGTTGACTGTGATCGCGAAGAACAAATTACTGATCAGTTAAATAAAAGCCCCTCCGTGACCTAAACCCTTTTTACACCATTTTTGTACGGACAAAGAGCTTTGGGGGCGATTTTTGAAGAGGGAAATCCTTGTTCTTCATAGAGGTAAGTATTTTGATCATTAAAACTCGATTATGGATGATTATAGAACATAAAACTAGTGTAAATTCATGGAAAATCAGTAGAAAATTGGGTTTTAGGGTTTGAAATTATGAGACCTTTAGGGGTCGATTTGAGAGGTCAACGAACTCCGATATTGGTGTTCTTTATATGTAAAGACTCGTGAGAGGACGAAGAACACTTTTGTATAAAAAAATTTGAGTTTTAGGACGCGGGCCTGGGGGTCGGGTTCTGACCGGTTTCAGATTTTTGAGCTAAATTTGATATCTTTCGATTGGAATTCGTTCCTTAAGCATATATTGATGATAAAAATCTGAACTTGGTAGATTTGGAGCCTTCGGAGGTTGATTCGAGAGGAGAGCGTGTTGTGGAATAGTTCCGGGCTAGTTTTGCGGTAAGTAATGTCTTTAAATCCTGTCCTAAGGGTATGAAACCCCGGACTATGCACCCTTTCACGGGTTTTGAAATACAAAGGTTGAAACTTTGAAGATATATTCCTTACTTAGGCGACTATTGAGTTGCGAGACGGCTTTTTAAAGCTTATTTCCAATAGTACTATATATACTTGATATGATTTGGGCTGTAAGCTATGTTTGGGGCCTAGTGCCGACTTGTTTACCCCTTGGGGGTTGTGGTTACTATATTTTCCTCACTGATATGCTATGATTTTACACTCAGTCGTTTCCTGATAAATTGTTTTGACACTCAGAGTATTTTGATACTGCTTATTGAAAAATGAAACACTGTTTTGGGTCGAGAACCCGGTATGTTATGGCCTAAGGGAAAATTGACTGAGTGAGGCTTCCAGACCTTATGAGAGAGGTGAGGAGGCTTTCAGGCGTTATGAGAGAGGTGAGGAGGCTTTCAGGCCTTATGAGAGAGGTGAGGAGGCTTTCAGGCCTTATGAGAGAGGTGAGGAGGCTTTCAGGCCTCATGTTGTTATAGCGCTTGGGATGTAGGAGCCCCTCCGGAGTTCGTACACACCCCAGTGAGCGTCGGTACCGATTGAGTGATGATGATTGCCCGCCGGGCTGATACTGAGTGATGATTGATACTGAGTGATGATTGATATTGAGTGATTGAGAGAATGCCTGAGGGAAAACTGTTACGAGAAATGATTTTGGCCTGAGGGGCAGATTTATGATGATTTTTTTTCTAAGTTTTCGAACTATGATTTACTTCATTTTCAAACTGGTTTTATTGAGAATTTTATTGAGATATACTGATATTGCACTGCTTTCAAGGGATTTCAGGAAACTGATTTCGAACTTATTATTTGATGAATACTACATGGTGACTTGGTGTTTTACTGGTTTTGTGGAATTGCGTATATGTACTATGTGTTTTATAATTCTCAGACTGTTATTTATTTTCATTACTACTGAGTTGGCGTACTCATAAAGACTCCCTGTGCCTCTGTGCACAGATTCAGGAACCGATTTGGAGCAGTAGCTGCCTTGTTCGTTAGCAGCAGTCACGGGATTTTGAGGTAGCTGTCCAGCGTCCACAGCTTCTCCATTTCCCTTCCTTATTTAGCTTTAGAATTTGATTCAGAGACATATATTATAGTTTTAGCAGAGTTAGATTTATTCATTCTTAGATGCTCATGACTATTGACTTCAGTTTTTGGGAGGTTTGTTTAGGCTAATAAGGAAACGCTAAGACTTATTTATATTATTGATGATATGGTTGCTGCTTATTATTAAATTGTGAACTATTATAATTGAACAAATGTGTAGTAAAGTGATGGTTGGCTAGCCTAGTTCTACGATAGGCGCCATCACGGCCTGTTAGGATTTGGGGTCGTGACACAAACCTATTAGTTCTTTAACTTCAAGTGCAGCAGTTTATAGGTTTAACAACTGATGGTTTTTCAAACATTTCAAGTGCAGCTGCATTAGCTTGATCTCCCCCCTATTGCAGGTCATCCTGTCTTTAATTCTTTGCTATGGTGGCCAGTGTGGGGTTCTTTTCAATAGTTCCAATTTTTTTTAAAGTTATTTCAAGGAAAAGAGAAGCGTGTATTCTCTTAAAGTTTCCCTCACTTCTACGAGTATGTTAGTTCAAATAAAAAGTGATTCTCATTAGAGCTCATGACTTGCATTTGATCTATCTACTTTGATGACATTTGTCGAGTGTTTTGTTGTGTCTATTCTATACACATAATGATTCATGGAAGTCTGTCATTGTAGTTTGAAACCATGTGATGAACCTGTTAGCACAACTATCACATAACCTACCCACTTACTGTGTCTTGATATGCAATGTCCCTTTGCTATATTGTTACTATGAACTTTGTAGTAGTGGCTACCTGAAACCTCTACTTTTGTGTTGGTTGAATGACTCTTATTGGCCCCCTATACTAATATTGACCCTTATAAACCAATTGTGTTCACGGACCGTTGTATTTGGATCTGTGTGTTATCCTACTAAGATCTCATACCTGCAATAATCATGACCTTCCTATGATGTTGTGTTGGCCTAATTTCAGTGGTTAATTCTAATTCAATAACCCGATCGTAATGCTCATGTGACCTGATCTTACCCAAATAACTGTAGCTAGTAAACTTGATCTTAATACCACGTTATGCTAACAACTTGCATATAAAATCATGCATTGGACATTTGTTGGCATACCAAGCTAATGAATTTGTCTACATTTCCAAAGTGTTAACTTATTGGGACCTATTTGCCTTACCAAATGAAAAATGAATGTCATTGTTTGTTTGCCTTATGCTTGTTGATATCATTGTTTATAGAAAACTTAATTAGGAATCTGAATTATTTGGATCCAGTAATCTGAAAACCTGACATACTACAATTAGAGATCGTGCCATTAGGTCTAAACAAGACAAAACTAACCTTCCATTTATGTTGATGCCTCTGCTTGTTGGTTAATATACTCTTTGGGAAATTAAGTGAAGTTATTAGCCTAAGTGTTTAATAAGATAATGTCATAGTTTGATGTATGCATGCTCTGAACTATGATGAAGCTATTAGGGTACCTGTAAACTATTCTTGTGACTTAAGGGAGTTCTAAAACATTGAACCTTTAATGGAATCAATAAAACAAATTTGTATGCCATCTCTGTATGTTACTGACGATTTAGATTGCACGGTAACGCTTTGAGCCTGAAGTTATAAGTAGTAAGCATGTCTATCTGCAATCAATTACATGTGCTCTGTGATCCTGCTTGATTATGTCCTAACAGAGACTCTATGCATATTGTAATGTCTTATCTTTATACTACATATTCTAATATGAATTTTCCTAGGTTAATGTTGTGTTCTGGGCTCCTCATGCTTGTGTGTTCTGATGATTAGATGTAGTGTCCTGTTTGTTTAAAGTTATTGAATTTTTGTGTGTCTGAACCTCTAAAAGGTTTACCATGACCCTTTATATCTACTTCTCTCATCATGGCAATTTGAAACTATTGATTCGACACTTTATTAGTGTTTAAACCTTTGTGGAAGAGTAAGAGTGGATGACAAAGGGTATATGGGTATGATACTTGGTACCCCTTCCTGACACAAGCACTGCTCGGGGTCCGTAAGACCCTCATGAACTCTGAAGTGTCAGGGGTCCACAAGGGGGGATTTTATCCATAAATAAGGGTTTACTCTAACCCTTTAGTCACTAACTTTATTTAATCCTCATAGGATTAACACAAATGAAATATGAGTTACTATAATTGTTGTCCTATTGAAACACCTTGTAATCCATGTGGTACCTGTTGTGTTACTTGTGATTGTTGGGACATCTGTGTCATTTGTTGGCCTTATTGAGTACACGCCTGCTGGCTTTGTTGGCCATGAGCATCATTTTGTTGCACTGTATTAACTCTTGGATGGAAAAAACAAACTCATTTTCCAAAACCAAAGATTCCATGAACCAACACAATGGGAGGCAGATCTTCTAGACTTTTAGTAATCGCCTTTGAATTTTCTTTTTAAGTTAGCCTCCAAATTATTAGGCTTGTAAAAACAATCAGTTAAAGCCTAGGAAAGATCACCAGCCACAGATGTGCTAAATATGTAAAACCAATATGCCAAATGAACAAAAGAACTCACAAACAGCTCTGTCAGTTGCAGGGCTGTTATCCACCATCTTACTATCATTTTCTTTTCTTCTATTAACACAAAATACGAAGAAAAATATAAATAAATTTGTTTTAGCACCTCCCTTCTTCAAGAAAACAAGAAAGCAGCAAGCTTTGATCAATCAACAACTATCCTGAAAGGTTCAATCTAAAGCAATCTAGACTTTGACGCTTTTTGGTTAAGTGTTAATTGGTAAGTTATAATTTCTGCAAAATGTGCTATGTGCATTCATATATGCCTTTGTAGTTTGGTTGGTAGAGACACAAGATATAAAAGATTTGCTATATGTTGCAAAATCAATCAGGTCATTATGCTCCTACAGATAGACTGTGCTCCTTGATGTTTATGTTCATGTCACAGAGAGTAGAGAACAACATAAAACTAGAAGTGTACCGGTTTTTGTTTAGGATTAGATAACTAATAAACAGAGCTAGATAAAATATTGTAATTATTCAACATCTTATGGGAGGCAGAGAAGAACATGCCTGTTTTATTATTAAGTTGAAGTCTACAAAACACAAATCATCTGGATATAAAGTTGCAGGACCATGTGAATCTGAAAATGTAAAAAAAGTGATAGGAACAAATAGGTGTAAAAAAGTTGCAGGACTCAAAGTTGGAGAAAAGTTGCGCGTCACTTTCTACCATAATAGGGTTGTTGGACAGCATCACACCTCATTTACGAGACACTTAGGTATATTGGTCTGTGAGCGTAATATGTGCCCATTGCGTGTACACTCATGGGCAGACATCGAAGAATATAAGTTACAACACATGTGGGAAGCTGTTACGGTAAAGATTTAAAACATTACTTTCTTGATTTGCCTTCTCCATTTCTACTTGTTGTTCTTTCATATTTAATGATACTTTTTAACTATTGTAGGATAAATTTGACAGTGATGACATATATGATCAATGAGATAATGTCTTGAAACATATGAGAAAGTTGTGGAACAATTGGAGAGGATCGATGCACAAGAATATTAAGTCTAAGCCATTTCGTTATGCTATAAAATATGTGCCAAATGGGGTAGACAAAAGTGATTGGGAATGGCTGGTCAAGGAGCATTTTTTTACTGAAAATTTTAAGGTATGATTTCATAGCTATTTATTAACATTGTGTTATATTAAGTGGCTAACCAGAATTTTGCCGGTATATTGTTAATTTAGGAGACAAGTACAAGAAACTCGGTCAATAGGTCTAAGTTGAGTATGCCTCATCGTACGGGTAGTAAACCAATTAGGGAGATCATTTATGAAATGGTGAGTAAATCTTATAATTCAATTCAGAAACCTCATCTTTGTTACAAAGATTTTTTTAACTTGTTTATTGTAATGTGAAGGGAGGTAAAGATGGTGAGCCACCAGATGTGGAAACTATTGTTTTTTAGACTCGTAAGAAGAATAACAAGCTGGTCGAACCTGAAATCAGTGAGAAGTATGTATGTTTATTGATAAATTTTAATTTATATTATTTATTTATTGTGTTGTATTGTTTTAATTAAATAATTCTTTATTTTACAGGATAAAATCAAAGAATCGATGCAATCTGAACCGTCTCTTACAAACATTGAGGTTGTAGAAAGGTGCTTCGGACCTCAACAAAAGAGCCATGTTATTAGATTTGGTGGTGGGATAACCGCTACGGAGTTGAAAGGTGGTAACTCCTCTAAAGCTGCATTGTTGGAAAAGCTGAATACTACTGTAAAAGAAAATGAATCACTAAAAGGATGTTTGGAAGGGCTAGAGAGTAAATATGATGAGATAGGGAGTAAATACGCACAGCTTGCAAAGATAGTCTTTGATCAGCCTTCATCACCATGTTCAAGTGATCAATAGATTGAATCATATAACGGGTTAGTACATTAAAAATCCTATTTTATTCTAATATGCCTTCAGCTGTCAATGTTTAATTTAAAATCAGAGTGACGCATGTGTTTTGTGATATCGTCTAAATGTTTTTCTACAGGAACACATCCTTAAAGTAGTATTTGTTATTTTTTCATAGACTACCTTTCTTAGATTAGTTGAGTAGTGCTTTCTCTCTCAGCAAAAATTTCACTAACTAAATTGTACCAATTGCGTAAGTTCAGAAAAGTAGTGGTACTCTGACACTTTCGGTAAAGTAAAAATTTGGAGTCTTTTTGTCATAGGTAAACTGAAGCTTCTTATCCTTCTTATATTTTGTGTTTGGGGAAAAGGTAGGGGTTGATTTGATATAATATCTTATGGTTATTTCAGTTGCTTTATTGAGTCATTTTTTGTTCCTCTTTTATAATTAGGCACTTAAGAAGTCTTAAGGTGGGCTTGTGAGGCCATATGAAGTAGAGAGAAGTGAGGACATCTATAGAAATAGGAGATAATTTTTTAATACCCTAATGTTTTTACTTGTTAGTGAACTTCTTTTTGTGTCTAGTACCTTTGAAAATCCTATTTTACTCTAATATGGGCAAGCATCGCAGACAAGAGTACAATTTGCAGGCCATAAAGTAAGAAATTTTAGCTACTACTGTTAGGAGCAATTGATTATTGACAAAAATTAAGTTTCCAAAATTTTAGCTACTACTGTTAGCTATTACTATTAGACCAAATGTATAGGATACACATGGGCCTACTGGTGGAGGAGTAACAAACCAGAATGTCCATCTTGAGTGCCCAGTTCCAACCATGTAGTAGTATTTGGTGTTATACTGTGTTTAACAAATAAATCATAATTTAGTAATATCAACATGGGTTGAGAAGCCTGAGGTCTCATGTTCGGATACCACATTTATTAAGAAAAGGGGGGTAATCGAAATATATATAAATATTGATTTTACATAATTTTACACTATAACTTGTTTATAAAGCTCGCCTTCAAGTTTTGAATGGTACAATGATGAATGTACCCAGAATTATATGTATGGTATCTGTAGGTAGAAACAGTTCCTTTGGCTATTTGCTTAATCATGATATTCAAGTGTTTCTGTGAATATATTTGTAAATAGATTGCAATGCAAATAAAGGAACATTACTTCAGACACTCACACTTAGATATCCCAAAAAAAATGTAAAGTACATAGATATCCAGATCAGAAATAGCAAAAATAATACTTGTAGTTGTAACCAGAACAATATTTTTGGACTGCATAAATTATAACAGAGGGCAAATGCAATTGGAAATGATTTTCATTTAGACGTAAAAACAAGAATGAAACCTTCATATCAACAATTCAAAAATGTAACAACCCACTTTTCAATTTCAAGCGAATGTATAATTTTTTTTAAGGTTTTTATGGAGCAAATTAACTACAAAATATGGTTGTAAAGAACATAACTTCAACCCCCTCCCTCCTTTGCAGATGTATATCAGGAGTTTTACAGTAAAGTGGTTCATTTATGATACTTAGTGATCGTTTATTTTGGGTTTGTTGTTTGTATAGTTCTGGTGATATTTTGCTCCAAGGATTTGGTATCATTTTTGGAGTTCGTAAGCTAGAATTGTTGATTTTTCACGCTTATAGTAAGGATGTATGGCTGGTGTTCTTTGGCTAGTCAATTTACTTCTCGTGAATATGGTTATCTATCTGTGCATTCAATAATTTAAGGTGTTATTTGTTCATTTTCCCTTTAACGTGTTCATTTTCTTCTTTAGTTGTTTATTCTTTGTTTTTAAACTGACATAAATTTGTTATTTTAACAGATCAAAAACTTGAAGCCCGAAGAATCTATATTTGAAGAAAGTGTAGAGCAAGTTGAAGTACAAGAGGTTTTTGGTTCGTCGGGGATGGTTTAAAGACACTGTCTTATGTACATATATATGCTGTAATTTTACTTTTTTCTTTTTAGGAATTATTAAAAATGATGATTAACTCATCTCATTTTATGCTTCCAGTTGTTTCTTGGATGGGTTTGCGTTATTTTTACTTTTCATTGTTTTATTAAGATAGGTTTCTTACAATTTGGATTGGTTTCTGGTAAATATGATACTTTAGTTCTTCGTATTAACAAGATATCAAGTATTTGGTTTATTTTCCAATGTTGTTGAGCGTGTATGAGAGCATATAAATAATTATTACTATTCACGTAATTTAAATTTTTGTTATATTTATTATACATTTTCATATTAGCGAAGAAAAATGTGGTCATTAAAACTCTTTAGCGGCAGGTTTCTCAAATAGATAAATGACTATTAACGACGAGAATTTTGGTTGTTAAAAGTAAATATACAATTAACGAAGGGAATGTCGGTCGCTAAAAGCACTTGAATTGACTTAATACATTGTTGACGTTAAAGACTTTTAACGACCGCAAAACAAATTAGCGAGGGGAAAATCTTGTCGCTAAAAAGCATGTTTAACAACAGGAAATTATGCCGTCGCTAAAGATCCTTTAACGACCGGATTGTAAACCGGTCGTTAACTTTTAACGTCGGGACTTTTAACGACCGGTGACGATCAGATTTTTTCCGGTCGTTATAAACTTATAATGCCCGGAATTGGACTTTTAACGGCCAGATTTCCCCTCGCTAAAGCCCCATTTTCTTGTAGTGTCCATGATGTACACATGGTGGTAATTATGAAAGTATGATATTGATGATGTCTCATTGTTCCAAGTGGGATGGCTTAGCCGATCGGGAAGATATCGGACTCAGTGTGATAACGACACGGTTGTAATAATGAAAGTATGATAATGATGATGTCCCACTGGTTCAAATGAGATGGCTTAGCTGATCGGGCGGAGATCGGACTCCATGTAATAACGACACGGTGGTATATTGATGTCTCACGTAGGATGGCTTAGCCGTTCGGGCAAAGACTGGACTCCGTGTGACAACGACACGGTGGTATATTAATAATAATAGCACTTGGCTTTAAAATACTATTAACCAAAAGATGGCAAAACGGGATAAGAAAACATGGTGACTCTTATTGGTGCTTTTCCCCTACTTCTGTGAATCGTTATATGAAGTCTTTATTTGTATCATTACATGTTTGATGTTTATTCTATCTAGAGTAGAGTTTGTTCATACATACTAGTACTATTCAATGGTACTAACGTCCCTTTTGCCGGGGGCGCTACATCGTCTTATGGATGTAGGTGGCTCTGTAGCTGGTAGCGCCGAGCGTCGATAGTGGTGCCCTCTCCTCCTCCTTACAGCAGTTTTGGTGAGCCCCATTTCCTCCCGGGGCCGTGTGTAAATCTATGTTGCTCTCTTTTGTATATGTTGTTCTATTTCAAGGTATAGCTTGGGCCTTGTCGCTGACAGGATTATGTCCATCTTCCTTATTTCTAGAGGCTCCGTAGACACTCATGTGGGTCATATAAATTTTGGGTAGTTTTTGGGTTAACTCGTAACTATAATCCCGTCTCTTAAATATTGTAATCAGCATGTATGTTTTGGGAGACTTGAATGTTGGTATCGGTATATAAGAAAGAATGGGCTAACATCATGAATGTATGTGTTTGATTTGTCTCCTGCTAACTCAGTAAACAATGTTGTGCCATAATCTCGGGAAGTAAATGAGTCGGGTAGGAAAGGCTAATCAGGCTTGCTTGACTGGGTTCACTTGGTTGAGCGCCGGTCGCGTCCCCCAGGTTTGGGGCGTGACAGCTTTATACTGAACCATGTTGGAAACCCGGGGCATGACTTGTTTCTTCCCAGCTTGCCTCATTGCCCTTATAGGAGAGTATAAGGGTAGATGCCTCACAGCTCGATCAATACTAAGTGAGGGACCTGATGATGAACTCACTACTAGGAAACCATTTAAACATCCAATGCACTTTCTCGTCTGTTAGGTTACTGAAGAAACGTACCCAGTCTACAACATTTCCAGGCTTTGCAAACCTGTCTGGAATGAATGTTATCTTCTTTGGATGATGACTAGCTATGTATTCATTCAGTGGCCTTCGAAGAATCTCCTGGCAATAATCACCCCTTTGAAAGTGTTCCAACAGCAAATCTTGTAGCAAGAGATTAATACCATCGAAGTGTCTGAACCCATGCTTGCATCATTCCAGAGCTCGATATATCTCAGCTAAGATCATCGGGATGATAATGTGCTTCTGCCTCTCGATACCCTCCATTAAGGTCCTGGCGACCATGGGTAAGCAAGTATGAATTCTTACCCCTTGCAATCGAAAGATCATCTCATCCGAACTTGGTTTAGCATGATACATGTACATTTCCAATTAGAGTGTGGTTTCTATAAGGGTCTAGACTAGTGCTCTCAAGTGGACAACATGAGAGGTAAAGACACGGGACTGTCAACTGCAACTGTAGATCGACAAGTCTACAACAAATAAGCCTTTTCGGTTTTAAAAGGGTATTATTAAGAAAGCACGGACACTCATCAAGCGCCGCTATGTTGATAATAAGCACGAATGGAGTATGATGTGGAAAGCACGCTTTATGAAAATAAATAACACGTTGTGCCAAATATCATCAAATAAAAAGGGAATGGATGTATATGTCATCAAATATATCCGTTGATCCACATAAGTCAACTTCATTATGGTAAGAACCTAAGTATATCCCCAGTAGTGTCGCTATGCTATCGCGCCCCTTTTCTCTTGAAAGCGGTCTTCGACATGTGACAACTCTTTTAAGTGGGTATTAAAAGAGAAGAGTCACCACCTAACGATTTTTAAGGTGCGTTAGGGCACCTATTTGCAAATAACTCTGTTTGATTAGTCTACGTCACCAAAGATCGGGTAAGGGTATAAATTACCTCAAAGAGAAGGTGTTAGGCACTCTTCGAGGTCCACAACTATCAGTCTCGGCCGAAGTTTACGCTATGCGGTATTATCAGATTATAATTGTCCTATGTGATCATATAAGTGAGGGAAGACAAGGAATTTAAAGGTTCTATTATGAACAAGTGTAAAGAAAACCGGACAACAATTAAACTATATAGATAATCAATACAAGTCCTTAGAGGTTACAAGGTACAACTTAATTATTCTAAATTCAATGACTAAGTGTAAACAATAAACATATAAAGGAGGGGGCCCTAAGTCTTTATATCCTAAAGGATCATCATGTCAAACATAAATAATACTTCGAGACTCCCTTAGGGTAGGGGTTGCTCGTATTATTCAGCGAGTACAAACTATCATCTCTTGCTACCTGATTACTATGTTAAAGTTGTTTACCTAAAAACACTCTAATTCAATTCTAGGTCGTGTCCTATGCGTGCACTACCCGTCCTATTCCTATGGTCCAGGAGGCTTTGGACCTACTATTTGGGTGGTTCTAGACTCTACTTAGGATGCTCAAAATGATAAAAAGTAGGCGCACATTCAAAACATATAGGACTTCACAGAAAGACAATTAAGGGTTCAAGTTAGCCTCCACACATAAACAACAAATGCACGTGGGCAGATTAGGAAATAGACAGTTTCAGACGCATTAGAGTCCTTATAGTCATATAGGCATGATTTCTATTTGATTATAAGGTGGTAATGCAGCCTTAGACTAGTTGATTAGAAAATTAAAGGTATTGC
Organism: Nicotiana undulata; assembly: GCA_005239495.1. Taxonomy (NCBI): domain Eukaryota; kingdom Viridiplantae; phylum Streptophyta; class Magnoliopsida; order Solanales; family Solanaceae; genus Nicotiana; species Nicotiana undulata. The sequence continues at coordinate 27,799 of ML268366.1, read as the reverse complement.
AGACCCTATAGACATGATCTTTAATTTTCTTCAAAATGGCATCAAACTATCGCCAGTCCAAACGGATTTGAAATCCTAGCAGATGAGGAGGGTGTTGATATAAACTCATCAACTCTAAATGATCCTAAACTGTTGCAAATTCTCATGGGATATATTGTCTTCTTCTTCTTTTGGTGTTTTTTATCTCGTATCTTTCTATTTCTTACTGGATTTTGTTGATCATCATCTTAGTAATACAACCTCTATCCATGTCTCATAGCATCTATCCTGTTAGTTTGACTTTGAAAGCCAACTCAACAAGTTTTGATTACAGTACCAAGGAGAACATGGGTGGAAACCTCGGAATTATCCTGGAATATGTGAAAAGCTTCTAGCGAAAAGTCAAACAGTGGTATGTCCTGCTATTTCTTGTTTCAGTGATCCAATATCTTTTACAGAGTACCATATAGTGAATGTGATTGATTGCAATTGCCAATTTTAATTCAACTTGTAGAAAAACTAACATATTATGGGATTGGATATTAACTGCTGGTTTATGCCTCAACTGTAACTTTTCTCTATGTTTCATGTCTATATTTAAACTAGCCAATTCAGTATAAACAAAAACTGAAGCCATGAAAAATGAATGATCATCTTCTATAAAGCATGTCGCCAAATTTGCAACACTCAAACAACTATTGTTTAAAACAAAGTGTTTTTGGAATTTGACATTGTATAAGCCATATCTTGGCTGCAAACATTAGAGGGATTACATCAGATCGAGAGAAGGGATAACCTCTATACTCATCCCAGAAGAAGTGAAACCAAAACACCTTGTAGTTTCTAGTAAATGGGTCTAATCCGAACCCAGAAAGAGTAGAAAGGTGGCTGAAAAATGGTTGAAGCTGGAGGTGGACTACAAGTGAGGCAGTATGTCTTCTTCTAAGGAATTGAGTGTTCGACGTAATACTTTGGAGAATAATTTAGTTGGTATTTCAAGCCTAAACTAAAACCCCACAAACAATTAACAGAAAACACAAATGAGGCAGACAAAATAAAGGTCCAAAAGAGTACTTAAATGTCTACAAATCTAAAGTAAAAAAAAAACCGATCAATAAAAAGTCTATCTTAAAGAACCCACAAATAATTAATCACAAGAAAACCAACAAAATACACTTACCCATAACCCAAATTAGTCAATTTAACCCAAGAAAAAAATACAATGTAAGCAGACAAATAAAGGTCCAAAACAATACATATCAATAAATCTACAGTTACCTAGAAGCCAAATTAGTGCAAACGAAACCCCCAATTAACAAAGCATACCCAAAAATCAAACAAAATAAAATTACTTCTTTTTAGCCCAAGAATCTGAAATTATAAAAAGTTCAAAACTTTAAGTATAAAACAAAGATTGTACCGAGATACCCAGATATTATACACAATAAAAGATTATTTCTTCATCCCTATTAGTAAGAAACTAGACAAATTCAATCTTAAAGTATAAGAACAAAATTGAAAATTGAAAAAACTAGAAAAGTTTTGAGCGAAGAAATACTTACCAATAGAGAAAGGGAAGGAGATTTGCAATATATGAGTGAGAGTAATCTTAAGACACATGCAGTAGAGAATTGCAAGGAATGAATTAGGTTATGGAGGCAATTAAGGTGAAATTGCATAGAGAGAGAAAAATTGGGGAAAGGACGATGATTTCATTGTTATTTTGGGGGGAAATATTTTCGTTTAATTCTAATATTTGGGGGGAAATTTTTAGTGAAATTTTATATAATAAATTTTTAGACCTTTTCCTATAAGAGGGCTTCCTTACTTAAGCGTCTTTGGCGCATTATGAGAATTGTGGGGAAGATTATATTAAGTGCAATTTTGGTAGGAAATTTTTGGGAAATATTTTATAAGGAATTTTCAGGGTACGCTTGTAAAGTGTTGCATTTAATATAACAATATAAAAACGCTTTAAAAACGTAGCAATACACCTAAAAAGCGTGGCCAAAAATTTTATATTTAGGCAACACTTAAAAAATGTTGTCTTTATATTTTAAAGGAACGCTTTATAAGTGTTACCTTAAAATCCGTGGCCAAAGACTATACTCAAAGGCCACGCCTAAAAAGTGTTCCTACAGATACTTTTGACAACACTTTTTAAGCGTTGCCTAAATTAGTGTGGTTGTAGGCATAAAATGTTGTAGTGTGCGTTAGCCTTTAAATAATCAATTAACTTACCTCTTCGATTGGGGCTCAGCCTCGTGCCTATATGCACTTTCTGTTCAGGTTTTTGTTCAAACAATGGAACAGCTTTGAGCTCTTCCGTAGTTGTTTTGATGTGTTCGTCTTCATTCGGTTCTTGGATGACGTCCGGTCTGGAATCTACGTCTGTGTGATCCAATGCATCTTCCGTGGTGACTTGATTTACCTTCTCGTGAGTATCTCCTTTCGTATCTGTTTGAACACTTACCTCTTTTGTACCTGTTGGGTCAGTAATTGTTTTCGTACCTGTTTGGCCGGTGACATCTGTCTGGAAGATTTCTCTGTCTTACGGTTCTTCCGTCTCTACTTTTTTGTTATAATGCACCACGGAATTTATATTTCTGGAGGTCTGTTGATTACCTCTAATATGTCTGATTCCCCATTCTGAAGGGAATTTAATTACCTGGTGTAAGGTGGATAGTACTGCTTTCATGTCGTGGATCCAGGGCCTTCCCATGATTACATTATAAGCCATGTCAGTATCAATGACTTGGAATTTGGTGTTTTTAGTTACTCCTTCGGTGTAAGTGCTAAGTTCGATCTCTCCTTTGGTTATCACTGTAGAGTTGTCAAACCCTGATATGGCTCGTGCCTTTGGGATCACCTGATTTCCCATGAGCATTTCTTCCACGACTCTTAACAAGATGATATTGACTGAACTACCTGGATCAATCAACACTCTTTTAACGTTAGTGTCATGAATGAGTAAGGATATTACCAGAGCATCGTTGTGGGGGCATTAGTCCGCCAAAATCTGCATCATCAAAGGTTATATCATCTACATCTGGATTTTCTCGAACCCGCTTTCCGTGGGTAATTGTGACCTTCGAGGCTAATTTGCAAACTATTCCATTCACTTCCTCTCCTCCATGTATCACGTTGACGGTTCTTTTTGGAGATGGAGGCTTCGGGGGCTCCTGCATGTTCTTCATATATGCATGTTTACCTTTATCACTAAACAATTCTGTTAAATGGCCCTGTTTCAATAATTGTTCTATTTCACCTTGTAAAAATCTGCAATCTGCAATCCTGTGTCCATGATCATTATGGAACTCACACCAGAAATCTGGGTTCCTCTTATTTGGGTTTGACCGCATTTCTTTGGGCCATCTAACCTTATCTCCCATATTTATTAATATTGAAACAAGTTCAGGGGTACTTACACTAAAGGTGTGATCCCCAATACGTGCATTACCTCTAGGTCGTTCATCTCGATCCTTTCTGGATCTAGATGAGGATGAGCCCGCATCTCTACTTGGTGATCTATAATCTGACCTAGTATTTTTGAACCTGGGACGAGTTTCGCATCCCGATGGTCCTAAATAAGGATCGTACCTATTTTTACCTGATCTCCTATCTGATTCGGAATGTCTGGATTTGGTCTGATCTTCATCTTATGAACGAGCAATGGTATCTTCTTCTATCCGAAGTTTAGTACTGTACCTGTTGTAAACATCATTCCACGTTGTAGCTGGGAATTCTCTCAAGCTTTCTTTGAGTCTCCTCATGGCTTCTAAGCTTTTATCATTTAGGTTACTTGCAAATGCCATGGCTGCCCAATCATCAGGTACCCTTGGTAGTTGCATTCTTTCTCGCTGGAACCTGTCTACAAATTCACGGAGTAGTTCCATGTCTCCTTGCTTTATTTTAAATATGTCCTCCATTCTTTTCTCGACTTTTTGTGCACCAGAGTGTGCTTTTATGAAAGAATCTACAAGCTCAGCAAAAGAATCAATTAAATTTTCAGGGAGAAGAGAATACCAGGTTAGGGCTCCTTTGGTAAGTGTCTCTCCGAATTTTTTGATAAGGACTTATTCAATCTCTTGTTTTGTTAAGTCGTTGCCCTTTACTCCGGTGGTAAAAGCAGTCACATGGTCGCGTGGGTCAGTTGTTCCGTCATACTTAGGAACGTCAGGTATTTTAAACTTCTTGGGTATAGGAAAGGGTGCTGCGCTTGGTTTCCAAGGTTGTTGAGAATATCTATCAACATCAATGCCTTTGATAACAGGTGGTACTCCAGGAATTTGCTCGATTCAATCGTTTTGTTCCTTCACCTGTTTCTGCAAGGTTAGTAGTAAATTTTGTAATTCGGAGTTATTAGTCATACCTGGTCTCGCTACGAGAGATTCGTTAGGAGTGTCATCCCTTGCTGAGTTCACCAACCCAGACTGAGGATTTTCCACGGTGATAGTGTTATTGGGAGGTGGTGTCGGTGATGCAGGTGATGCCGCTGGTAATCCCCTTGCAAATTCTTGCAAATCTTGGCCCACGTACTCTGCAATCATTTGCTTTACTCGATCTTGTTCTACCGTTTGTTCATTATTATTGTGGTTGTTATCAGATCTTTCTGGGGATTGTTCCCTTGAACCACGCGGGGTTCCTGAAGGTGATGGAACTGAGGTTCCATTCCTCTGCTGGTTGTTGTCGTTGGAGTTCGACATAGTTTAGAGGATATCGATTGAAAAGCAAACAAAGATTATCAGATTCCCGGTAACTGAACCAATTTGTTTCCAAAGAATTAGATCCTTTGACAAGCTATTTTTAGGATGAACACGGGTTTCTGATAATCCAGGAAATAATAAAAAATAAAAAAAGAAGTAAGTAAATGGACAATAATATGATGCTCAGAAAATTAAAGTGTATTGTATTCGTAGTTCAGATGATCTTACAAGTGATACCTTATTCCCTTATATAGGGAATTTCCTTAATATAACGTTTATCTCTTGGAATGGTGGCACATTAATGACCAATTATTACATTTAATGTAATGTTACAAAGAATAACCATAACTGTTACATGAAGGTCGTGTAACGTGTAGGTTATTAATTGAAGATTTCTGAATCTACTCGTAGCTCTATCTGGATTCATTCCGTCCGCGTTTCTTCCTTAACTCAATCAGGTTGAGTTTCTCGTGGCTAATTACCTCTTAGGTTTATTGAGCCGCGCCTCTTTGCTCCCTGCCTCTTTATAGGTCCATGTCCAGCAGTCATGTTTCCCTTGGTCCACATAATCGGCTGAGTCATAAAGAATTATCATACGTGTGAAATTCTTTTTTACCAATACACCCTCTTCAAAAACCCTCAAAAATCTCGGAACACGCACAACAATGGTGAAAAGAAGACTAAAAATCGTTAAGTCCCTTTTTTATACTTTCTGCCCAGGCTTTTCGCACCTGCGGTCCGCACCTGCGACTTTTCATTAAACGGGCCAGATCCCGCACCTGCGGCTCCACTTCCGCACCTGTAACCCTGCAGGTGCGGTCCAGTGTCCGCATCTGCGACTTTTCTCCTGGGCTGACAAAATTCCACATCTGCGGAGCCTTTTTCCGCTCCTTCGGGCCCGCACCTTCGGTTCCCCATCCGCAGGTGCGGTTACACCAGAAAAATCACACCAGCAGTTGATGTTGCACCTTTCAAGACCAAAAATTCCCGTTGACCATCCGAAATCAATACCGAGCCCCTCGGGACCCCAACCAAACATACCAACACATAATAATGATCATCCGAACTTAGTTGCATCCTCGGAACACCCAAAATAACATCAAAACACCAAAATCACATCAAATTCAAGCCTATGAACTCTGAAATTCCTAAATTCTACCAACGATTCCGAAACTATCCAAAACACCTCCGATTGAATTTAAATTTTGCACACATATCCAAAATGACATTACAAACCTGCTCCAACTGTCGGAATTCCATTCCGACCCCGATAGCCTATTTTCCACTGCCGACCGGAAATCACCAAAAACTAACTTTCGCCAATTCAAGCCTAATTCTACACCGGACATCGCAAAAACATTATGAATACACTCCTAAGTCCCAAATCACCTAACGAAGCTGTCCGAGCCATAAAATCCGCATTCCTAGGTCGTTTACCAATAAGTCAACTCCCAATTGACTTTCCACTCATGAAGTTGTTTTTAGAGACTAGGTGTCTCAATTCTCACTACAATCATTCCGAACCCGAACCAACCGAATCTAACACATCCTAAATAGTATAATCAACCTATGAAAAGGCATAAACAGTAAATATAATGCAGATTCTACGGAACGACCAGCCGGGTCGTTACAGGGATAAGGTGGAAGTCACTTGAAGGGACACACAAAGTCAAGAAAATAAGAATAAATCTATTGATCCATGACTATGAACTCCTTCATATGAAAGAAGGTGAATCCATTGAGGAATATTTGCTCAGTTCAGTAAAATCATTGGATGTATAAAGGCTTTTGGAAGACCATACTCAAGTGGTGAACATGTTCAAAAAAATTCTAAGAAGTTTGCCTACTACATGGAAAACAAAAATAGTTGCACTTAGTCTCAAGATCTAGAAAAATTATCCTATGATGAACTACGAGGAGATCTCATTGCATTCGATAAAACACATCTCAAAAAATGAGGACAGGAGGAAAAGAAGAAAACAATGGCTTTCAAAACCTCTATTGATGGATCTGAAGATAATAATGACAACAAAGCGGAGGCTCTAGAAGAAGAAATTGTTATGGTATCCAAAACTATGAATGGACTGATGAGAAGTTATAGTAACACCAAAAGGGAAGAATGTATTCCATAAAAACCAGATAATACAATGAGCAAGATAAGAACGATGGGAAATGTTTTGAATATGGAAAATAGGGTTAGGTTCAAGCTAAATGCCCAGACCTCATAAGAAAAGCCTCTAGAGGATTTCACAAAAATAAATCCTTTGGAAGTTGAAGTGATGAAGACAATTCTGAACATGATGAAATCGACAATCTCTGCTTCATGACTATATTAGAAAATGATATGAACAAGTTCTCAAGTTGTTGGACCGATGAATACATATTTGATGATGATAGTAAGGAAACGACAAACAATTGCTTCATGGACCGTGGTGAATCTTGCGAGGTAAGACCTTAAGAATGTGATAGATTCAATGATTATAAGATATTCTTGATCACACCCTAAAAGAGTCTCAAAAAATTGTTATTGAATTAAAGAGACTAAATAGGGAGAAGAAAGACAGGGAACTTAAACTTGAAGTCTGTGAACTCGAACGAGATGACTTCCAGGAACAAGTTTAGGAATTGCAGCTGCAAATTAATGTCATGGGCAAATCTAGCATTCACAATTCGATCAAGTTTAATCGGTCGACTTATAAGTCAACTGGAAAAAGACCTGTTGGCAATAATTTACAAGCAATGACGCCACTTGAAGATCTACGACAAATGAAAAATCCACTCCCATATGTCATTATTGCAATAGAATTGGTCATACGTATTTTTTCGGTAGATTTCGTCATTCAAATGTTATGGGATGGATCTGGAAGCCCAAGAATAGTCTTGATCTCACTAGAACTAACCAAAAAGGACCCATAAAAGCTTGGGTATCTAAAAAAAGGCAACAATTCCATTTTACAGGAACCCCACTGAAAAAGTTGAAAAGAAAAATGGTATCTCGACAGTCCAGTCACATGACGGGCGACAAAAGACTATTTAAAGAAGTTACAAAAATAAATGGAGAAAATGTCATATTCAGTGATGATTAAAGGGAAAAATTGTTGGTACCAGAATAGTCTCATTCAACAATAATTGTAATATCACAAAAGTTTATCTTGTGGATGGACTCAACTACAACATGCTGAGCATAAGTCAACTATGTGACTCTGGATATGAAGCAAAATTTAAGAAAATAGGTTACGCCATAAAAAATGACCCAAGTAAAATCATTCTTCCAGGAAAGAGGTATGAAAATATTTATATTCTAGACTGCATTGAAAACTTAGACAATCACATTTCTCTGATGATCCCAGATTTTGGTATAGAAACTTGGCCATGCAAGTGTGCACCTGATTGAAACACCGTCTAGACATGACTTAGTCATTGGTCTCCCCAATTTCAATGTTGCATTCTTCAGCCGATATCTTCCTTTCAAACTTTCATCCCATGTTCCAATGTCTTCGGAATTCATACAACAGTAGTCACATGCTCGTAATCAGTACCGACTATTTACTGACTCATATCCTACATGTTTTTACTTTCACTTGTCAACTCGATGAGCATCTACCTATCATTTATTAATTTTATCCCATACAAGTGTACCAATCAGTATTGTAGTAATTTCCTTGTTTTCAACCAAGCTTCCTGGACACAACATCAAATGGGAAACCTCTTTTATTCTATCTTTGGAACATTTGCCCGGCTAAGAACAACAAACTGTTTAATAAAAATAAAGATACTATTTTATCCCACATTACCATTAGCAAAGTTGTTGAATATTACATGTGGTAGAATTACACAATGGAGCCGAGAGAACTAATATCCAATTGAAGTGTGTTCCTCCTGTTACAAGGATGTTAAAGTTGAATACGAATGGTTCCTCTCTAGGCAATCTAGGAGTAGGATTATTTCATGGTAGGTTATATGAAAAGCATTCCTCACACGACGAACACCCAGACAATATTACCATCTTTCATGCATGGTTTGAAGCTTGCTTTAGACCAGAATCTCTTACCCTTAGAATTGTGTCTGACTCATAGACGTTATCGAAATAAGTAGTAATGGACATTTCCCTTATAATACCATTATCTTTTAATGCGGATCATTTATGGCACATCCAACTGTCAGCCATAGCTACAGGGAGCGGATCTGGAGGCAGATTTCCTTGTTGAACAATAGTCTTCTGAACAATGTACATATACACGTATACACTGTTACGCGGCGCCTTCCTGAGATTCTTTGGAAGGGCGACGTAAGGCTAAGAAACCAATGTCAGGGTAGTTGCTGTCTGCCGAGTGAGGTCCCCTCCGCACGCTAGACGAGATTGTCAGAGCCGTGCGGGAAAACCAATGCCAACAATTGAGAGAACAATAATGAGAATTGAATAAAAGCTTGATTGCATTAATAAAATCTATTACAAAAGAAGGCAACGCGGTGTCGAGGGGGAGAGACGCCAGTTTAGAGAATTGCTTGCTTGATCCCCCCTAATAATGCTTAAAAAATATAAACCAAAGGTACATGACTAGACCAAACTACGCTAGAGAAACATAATGAAAGTACATGGAATAAAACTACTCTATATTTACAAGGAAAAGGACTTAGTTTTCTACAAAGGTAGAAACAGGTCCGTTGTCAGCAACTTTGTCTCAGGTATCACGATCTGCGCGCGCGGCATTGTCTGCGTGCACGGCGCTGTTGGTAGTTGCTTGCGACTGGGCGCTAGCGAGGGAAATCGGTGGGGCGACAGAGGCACATGCGCGCTTTTGTCACTTGGCGCGGCCAAGACCATGGGGTCGTCCGTGGCGCTAGGCGTTGGGAGGCTTGCTAGGACGCCACGGGGCGAGTCCAAGGGGTCATGGGGCATGGCTGGAAAGGCGCCCATGACATTCTCCCCCACCTGAGTTGGCGACGTCCTCGGCGCCTTACTTGCAAAATAATATTCAATTAGGCTCTTGTAGGCTTTGAAGTTTGTTCCCATCTCCCAAGTGTTCTCCTTTGCATCACACCCTTGACATTTTACCAAGAAGTCTTGGTGATCTTTCCTGGAGGCATGAATTACCCGGTCATCAAGAATAGCTTCGGCCCGCCTTTTCCCGATTGCACTGGGGCCTTGAATACTGGGTATTGTGAGTTGGATCCATGAAAGGTCCTCCGTGTCTTCCCGAAAGGGTTTCAGTAGACTGATATGGAAGACGGGATGGATTTTCCACCAAGCTAGGGTATCCACCCAATATGCAACTTTCCCAATGCGCCTTTCAATGGACAAAGGTCCAATATATTTTTGCAACAGGCGAGTGTCATGGACCCCTGCAAATAAGTACCGCTTTGGGATTTTGACCATCACTTTGTCTCCTACTTGGTATTCAACAAAGCGACGATTTTGATCAGCATGCCTCTTCATTCGCATTTGGGCTTTAACAAGATAGCTCTGCACTATCTCCATATTCTGCTTCCATTCTTTTGAGAAGCTAGCAACACGAGGAGATTTTCCCATGTTTGGTGCATTCACGGTGTGTGGGAGTAGAGGTTGTTGCCCGTTAACAATTTCAAAAGCACTTTTGTTTGTACTGGAGCTCTTTTGGGAATTGAAACACAGTTGGGCAATATCCAGAAGCTTCACCCAATTCTTCTGTGATCCGGTAACAAAGTGGCGGAGATATTCCTCCAACATACCATTGAACCGCTCCGTCTGGACATCAGATTGCGGATGAAAACTTGAGTTATGACTCAACTTTGACCCGAGGCACTTAAGTAGTGGGGTCCAAAAGTTGCTAGTGAAGCGTTAATCACGATCACTAACAATGTCTTTGGTCAAGCCCCAATATTTGACGACATGAGAGAAGAAGAGTCGAGCTCTATCTTCTGCTGATATATATTGAGGCGCTTCAATAAAGGCGGCATACTTGGAAAATCGATCCACCACAACCAAGATAGTTGTGAGATCTCTGACCTTGGGTAATCCGGTGATGAAATCCAGAGACACACTTTCCCAAGGTCTCTTTGGAATAGCTAGAGGTTCCAAGAGTCCCGCTTGTGTCAAGCGGTCGGACTTGTCCTTCTGGCATACTAGACAAGTTCTCACATACTACTCGACATCATCGGCCATTTGGGGCCAATAATATGCACGGCGAAGCAATTCCATGGTGCGTTCTTCGCCGGGATAGCCGGCCCACAGAGTGTCATGACATTCCGCCAAGAGAGTTCTTCTCAAATCTCCTCTTTTAGGAACATAGAGTCGGTTCCCTTTTACCTTCAAGAAACCATCCTCCATATAGAACTGGCGAGTCTTACCCTGTCCTACGAGAACCAAATACTGTGCAACGGGATCCTTGATGAGTAGGTCCTGTATCTGGTCTTTTATGGAGGTGGCTACTTCGCTCCCCCTTAGGGTGGCGAGTAGGCACACCGATGCTAGGTCCGCTCTACAACTGAGTGCATCAGCAACATGACTGGTCTTCCCGCTACGGTACTCCAGGTTGAAGTTAAATTCTGCTAGGAGTTCCTGCACCGGGCCTGTCGGCCATTCAGCTTCGGTTGGGCCATGAAATGACTAACAGCTGTGTTGTCTGTCTTGACCACGAACGGTGATCCCAGCAGATAATGCCTCCAAAGGCGTAATCAATGAACGACGGCCAATAGTTCTTTCTCATGGGCGGCATAGCGCCGCTCTGCATCCTTCAGCTTCCGGCTCTCGTATGCTACGAGATGCCCGTCTTGTAGTAAGACCCCGCAAAGAGCATAGTCAGAAGCATCCGTTTGTACCTCGAATGGCTTGGCCAAGTCAGGAAGGGCCAAGACAGGGCTACTAGACATAGCCGCTTTTAATGAATTGAAGGCCTCCGCTCGCCTAGGACCCCAATCCCAAGGCCTGACCTTCTTGAGAAGTTCTGTTAATGGCACTGCGATGAGGGAGTAGTTCTTCACAAATCGCCGATAGAAATTGCATAGGCCAAGGAATGCCCACAAGGCGTGGATATCCTTGGGTGGGCAATCTATGATGACTTGGATCTTTTGCTAGTCTATCTTGATCCGCCCTTCCTCAATGACATGCCCGAGAAAGTCGATATGTTTCTGAGCAAAGGAGCACTTGGATAGCTTTGCGTATAATTCATGCTCCCGCAACCGGGCTAGGACCTTCCGCAAATGCTCCAGGTGTTCTTCTAGTGTTTGGCTATAAACCACAATGTCATCCAAATAGACCACCACAAATTCGTCAATGTACTCTCGGAAGACTTGGTTCATCAGGGTGCAAAATGTGGTTGGGGCATTAGTCAAGCCGAACGTCATAAATAGGAAGTCGAACGACCCATATCTTGTCACACAGGTTGTCTTGTGTTCATCGCCCTCAGCAATCCGGACCTGCCAATACCCTGTCTTCAGGTCAATTTTTGTGAACATTGTTGCACTCCCCAATCTGTCGAACAAGTCTGCCATGAGAGGAATAGGATATTGTTCTTCACAGTAATTTTGTTTAGAGCCCGATAATCCACGCAGAGGCGTAGACTACCATCATGTTTCTTTTGTAAAAGCACAGGGGACCCATATGGGGACTTAGAGGGTACAATGATCCCTGTGTCTAGCATTTCCGTCAATTGTCTCCGAAGCTCGGTGAGTTAGGGTTGTGACATTTTGTAAGGCGCCCGAGCAGGTGGCTTCGCACCCCGCACCAACTCAATCTCATGGTCCACAGTGCACCTAGGCGGGAGTCGCTTCGGCATTTCCTATGGCATGACATCTTCAAATTCCAGTAGTAGCTCCTTTACGGGTGTAGGAAGTGGACCCGATGAGCGTTCTACCTCTTCAATGCATAGGGTAGCCAAAAATGTAGGTTCATGTCTCTTGACTCCCTTTTTCAGTTGCAAGGCCAAGATGTTCTCAGCGGCCATCTTCATGGATATGCACGGAATAATGCAGGGCGTGGCCCCGTTTACTCCCATCATCAGAAGCATGTCCGCATATGGTACGGGCATGGTGTTGGTCTGCCTCAAGAATTCCAGCCCAACTATCAACTCAAAATCATCTATGATCACGACGCGGAAGGTGAACTTTCCTTCATAAGGACCCATCTTCACCGGTACTTCTTTGGCTATTCCACCCACTGGCTGAGGAGGTGAGTTAATAGCCTTGACATGACCCCGACCCTTTCCCACAACTATCCCAAGACGCTCTACCTGATTTGAGGCCAAGTAGTTGTGAGTAACACTTGTATCCATGATCACCCGAATGGGTTTGCCGTTTACCCTCAATTCAACGAATATCAAGGTCCTCTCTTGATTAGGAGGAGTCCCTTTATTCGTATTCTTTTCCCCCTTCTTGGGGGCGGGGGTCCTTTTTCTTGCGGATACCAGCACTGGTTCCCGCTAATGCCTCAGACACAGAACCAATAATGCATTGAAGGCACCGACTGGTTCGGTCTGTTCATCATCATCTGCTTCATCATCCGTCCCATCATCATAAGCTTGATGGGAATTCATTTGTGCATGTGGGCACTCATTATTCCAATGTGGCCCGCCGCAATGACGGCACCCTGAGGGTGGCTTTCTCCCCTGATCATTACTGTTTGACGCAACATTGTTGCTGCCTGAGGAGGGAGCCTTAGGTTTGCCTGCACTCGGTCTCCCCCACTTCTGTTAGGGCCACCATTGGTAGGCTGGCCTCCTTTGTAACCCGCTCGGACAGGCGGTTGCGGCCTATCCTTCTGAGTCTCCATTTGGTAGTCCCCAAGGCATTCCACTGCTTGGATTGCCTTGGGAAGAGTATCTACCCTTTGTCTTTGCAGCTCTATGGGGGCATAAGGTTTCAACCCTTCCAGGAATGTGAAGAGCTTGTCCTTGTCCCCCATGTCGCGGATGTTCAGCATGAGTGCAGAGAATTATCGCACATAGTCCCGCACTGATTTGGTCTGGCGTAGCTCCCGTAGTTTCCTCCTTGCATTGTACTCAATATTTTCGGGGAAGAATTGTAGGCGTATGGCTGCCTTCAGTTCCGCCCATGTCTCCAGAGCATCTTCACCAACCCTGATGGCGTCGTACTTCACCCGCCACCAGAGCTTAGCATCACCCTGAAGATACATGGCAGCAATTGCTACCTTCTTGGCTTCTTCTAGGCCTCCCACGGCATCGAAATACTGCTCGATGTCGAAGATGAAATTTTCCACTTCTTTAGCATTCCTAGCCCCACTGTATGGCTTTGGCTCATGAATTTTCAACTTCTGGGCCAAGGGGGCGAGGTTCACAGCACCCCCGATTTGATTTCCACCGCCTCGAAGCAAGCCTTGTAGAGCAGCATTGACAACGTTGAGCTGGCCTGTCAAGTTGTCGATAGTTTGCTGCATGGCAGTCATCTTGTCTGCCTCTTGTGTCCTGTGGGCTAAATCCTCGGCGCGCTCCTGTTGGAGGCCCTCGAATTTATCAAAAATTTCGGCTGCCTCAGTAGCTGCCGTTTGCCGGTCTCCTTCAGAGTCGCGACTCATGTTTCCTATGTCAACTTCGGCCTGAGCCATTCTACGGTCCAGGTCGTCCAACCTTTGCACTAGGCTGGTTTTTAGTTCCAGCACCGTATCCACAATGGGTCGTAGTACGTCAACCGTCTCCTCAATGGCCGCAATGCGGCCCCCATGATTCACCATGGTCAGAAATGGTGGTAATGCCAATGCGTTCCCTCGTCCGGTGTCGAGCCTAGGCTCTAATACCAATTGTTACGCGGCGCCTTCCTGAGATTCTTTGGAAGGGCGACGTAAGGCTAAGCAACCGATGTTAGGGCGGTTGTTGTCCGCCGAGTGAGGTCCCCTCTGCACGCTAGATGAGATTGTCAGTGACGTGCGGGAACACCAATACCAACAATTGAGAGAACAGTAATGAGAATTGAATAAAAGCTTGATTGCATTAATTAAAGCTATTACAAAAGAAGGCAACGCGGTGTCAGTATAGCGAATTGCTTGCTAGAAAGTTTTTGATTGCTTGATCCCCCCTAATAATGCTTTAAAAAAAATAAACCAAAGGTACATGACTAGACCAAACTACGCTAGAGAAACATAATGAAAGTACATGGAATAAAACTACTCTATATTTACAAGAAAAAGGACTTAGTTTTCTACAAAGGTTGAAATAGGTCCGTTGTCAGCAACTTTGTCTCAGGTATCACGATCTGCGCGCGCGACGTTGTTGGCAGCTGCTTGCGGCTGGGTGCTAGCGAGGGAAATCGGTAGGGCGACATAGGCACATACGCGCTTGTCACTTGGCGCGGCCAAGACCACGGGGCCGTCCATGGCGTCACATCTGTCTATCTATGTCATAGTTGCTTGGAAGGAAGGTCTCAGATGTACCTTCAGCATGTAAGAGATTTTCTTTCCTCTATCTATGTCATACTTGGGATTCACTGACAACCAATTCCAAGTAGATCCTCCGTACTCAAAGGCGAGGGGCTCCAAAAGCGGATGCGATCGGCCTCAGAGAGGGGCTCCAAAAATGGATGCGATCGGCCTCAGAGGCTGCGCAGTAGCTAAAATAGGAGTTAGATAGAATATAGAATAACGATGTACAAATAAGAACCAATCCCAAGGAAAAGGCAGATGCTAACCCCTCCACACTCAGGGTCAGGAACGGGAAAAGGAGAATGAGTAGGACAGGTTCGCTCATTAACTCGCAGCTTCGCCAGAAGCGACGAGGAGTTACGAAGGAAGCTTCGAGCTCATATTGGTCATGGGTTGGGAACGGGAATTGAACTCTATGAGATCGAATCTCCTGTTGTTCCTCAGTAGCTCAGTGGTAGAGCGGAATTGAACTTAAAATCTTTTCTGGAGATATCCATTTTCCTGGAGAGACAGATAAGATATCCCGACATACCGGCGTTTTGATACCACCAGGAACAGGAAAAAGAAATTCCAAGGAATCCAAAAAGCTAGGCGCTGGGAGGCTTGCTAGGACGCCACGGGGCGCATCCAAGGGATTATGGGGCATGGCTGGAAAGCCGCCCATGACAACACACTTGCTCGTTTAGAGTAAGATATTGCCTAAGTTTAGAATGTACATATTCTGGACAAATGGGTAATTTACGCGTTTTCCTCATGACATACATTAAAGTTTATTGGACGTAAAATTCAAAATCAATGATTAATAATTAAAAAATGAGCGATTAATAGTTGACACACATTGGTTTGTGTTTTTGTGATAATGCCAAGTCAATTGAAAAAGTGGCACTTAGAAATAGTAATTTGTCAAACCTTCCCGTTAACTTGGAACCGGCGGGCACGTAACTGAGTCCTCACTCCAGAAACCCTAGAATTTCTGTTTTCATTCTGGAATTTTCTGCCCTTGCCCGCTCGCCATTGCAGTCAGACATTCAACATTTTACCCCGCCTCAAACGTTTAGTTTAGAATTCTGGCCCTTTCATTGAATTAACAGTTAGTTGGAAAAAATTAAAATAATTGTGGGGGTTTGATTTCATGTTTTACCAATGGATATGGACATATCACGTTGGATTTTGGAGTTTGTTCTTTGGCAACCTCTCGAAGACACCATCTTTAACGCTCTAATTGGCGTTCTTCCTCTTCCTAACGAAGATTCTCGGCTCAAGAAGGCCCTAATCCTCCGAAAAATACAGTCTGAGATTTCGAATGGGTCCGTTTCTGAGAAAATACTCGAATTTCTCGAGGTAATGGAAGAACTATATACTCAAGAAGGAATTGAATCTTCAGAAGCAATGAAAGCCGCTTATTGTGCGGTGGCAGTGGATTGTACAGTGAGGTTTTTGAATAATAAAAGTGAAAAAGTGAATTACTTTGAAGCAGTAAAGAGGATATGGAAACAGAGGATCAATAATTTGGAGAAAGTGGAGAATGTGGGCGTGGTATCGGAAGAATTATGGAAGTGGAGGGATGAGATTGAAGCTGCGTTATGGGAAGACAGGCGTTGCCAAAATGTGATAATGTGGAGTAAAAGCATTTCAGCTGTTCTGGCAGTCAAGGTTTTTGTTAAAGAAGCTAAGGAGAGAATTGGGCCTCCTTTTCTCGAGGTTGTAGCGGAGACTTTGAGGCGCGACGATGCAGTGAAGGCTTATTTAGGTTTGGAAAACAAAGAAGAACGTGATGAGAGGATAGAGAGTTTATCAATCGCGGGCCATGACTTGACTTCTAGTAACCATGATAAAGGTAATCTTGACACTGTGGATGTATATGGCAAATATGTTGGCGGTTGATATGTTACATTGTTTTATTACAGTATGTATGGACATGCATATATGTGTGTCTTAGGTTGTTATATGCCTAATTGTTTCTGTACGGTATGACAACACCTATTCCTCGGATTATAAACTAGTTGGGGCTGGTTACACGAATTTTCTATATACATTCGGCTTTGTTTGGGTCCATTTCGTTCAATTTCTCAGCAATTTGCCTAAGGTTCTCTGGGGATTCCTTAAATCTTTATGATATGTTGCATACACACTTTGCCTGCCTACACCATATGTAATTTCCTGTAATTTGATTGCTGCTCTACTTCAGTTGGTGGGTGTAACTTCCGGATTCTGGTGTTAAAAGCTATGTTGCTCGAACTCTCCAAAAATGTCGCTGGATGTGTGTCGGATCCTTCAAAAGTAGTGCATTTTTGGAGGATCCCACACGGGTGTGGCTACAATTTTGTAGAGTCCATCCACGCTAAAAGGTTGAATTTTGATTTATCTAGTGATTGTGTAGTCCATATGGTCACCCTTATGGAGGGAAAAAACAATACAATTCTAAACATTTTGTATGTTGGACTTGGACATATATTAAATCAATTAGGCTATGTATCTACTCCTTGCAGAGGCAAACAAGAGAAATGCATTGCGTAGACGCAAGCATGTTGCTTTCAAGCGCACAAGAGGAACAGCACCAGCTGGAGTTTGCAAAGGTGTCAAAATTGCTGATTCTGCTGAGCTGGGAGTTGAGGCATCACGTGTACAGGAAGATTTACTGCATACTCCGAAAATTGACACCACACAGGAAGCACTTAAGTTGAGTTCCTTGGAGTTGCGTGCAGGGGTGAAGGAACCTCTCCCTGAGGCACTGGAACTAGCTGAGACTCTGATGTCCTTGGGCAGGGATAGTAGTGCTCAGCAACCTGCAGAAAATGAAAACGGAAGAGCCCCTCATCTTGTGGTTGATAGTAATGGAGTGGTTCAAGCTAATGGCGGGAATGAAAATGACCAGCTCATTGGTCTTCAAAATGCTGCACCCAAGCCAAGCTTAATGGCTCGAAACAGCACTGCTCAAACATTTGAGGTATATACTAACATTTTGTTTTTTTGTCTTTTGTTGCGCAGAATTAATTGATTAGAATGTGTTTCTTATCCCATTTAATGCATGATCTCTTAAGTAGGCTATTAAATGTGTATACGTGATTGTAGAATAAAATATGGATGTATTTAGTATCACCCTGTACTGAAATATCTTGAAGATGACTTACGCAAAATGTTAATGAAGACATTTTTGTACATATGATGCAAGATGGTCTTGGTATAAATCGATCAACTACGTCTCTATCCTAAATTAGTTGGGTATGAGTTTTCTATATTCATCCTACTATATTCAGATCAAATATTCAAAGGATTCACTATTATTAGATTTGTACTGGCTGTTGACCTACTCAATCCTCATTTTTACTAGGCCAAAGTGGAATGATTAATTATTAATGAATTTAATTTATAGTGATAAAGAAAATCCTTCAAG
This sequence comes from Nicotiana undulata, assembly GCA_005239495.1. NCBI lineage: Eukaryota > Viridiplantae > Streptophyta > Magnoliopsida > Solanales > Solanaceae > Nicotiana > Nicotiana undulata. The sequence continues at coordinate 9,372 of ML268366.1, read as the reverse complement.
ATTTCGTGAATGTGACATTTGTTATGAGGGCCTTTATTTAGATTTGTTAAGGCTACAGTCCGATAAAGCGTTGTTGATTGATGTATCCATGAAGTGTGATAGCTTTGTTTTTCCCTGGACAAAGTTATAGAATAGGATTTGCTTAAATGGAAACTTAAGGACATATGTTACCCTATCCTTGGTTAAAGTTCAAGGAAGAGAAAGAAATAGAAGAAAAGCAGACTCCTAGTGATCACCGCTGTTGAAAATTTTATCTTAGTTGTCTGAAGAACTCTGTATTAAACAAATACTAGCTGGAAATAGTAGTGTTTTCATGTATGATGCTGCTTAGGACAAGAATTCTTCATATCCTCATATAATGAAGATGGAAATTAAGAACAAATATCCTTCGTTGACTTACAGCTGTTAATCAGACTTGTCTTTTCAATATCGTACTCCTTTACATCATGCAAGGAGAGCATTACTTTTAGTAAATAAGCATGCAGGAAAGTTTTGGATAGTTCGCGTGATATTATCAACAAGTTACTAACCAAGGAGGAAAGTAGTCTTTAAGTCTCATTTCCAAGTGATTTTTGAGCGAAATCTCTTATTATTAAGCTAAACAATCTGTAAATTGATACGTAATCCCTTGAACTTTTTCTTTTTAATTATGTAACTCTTCAACCTTCCAGATTTTCCTTGTTATGGCACTTGATCAAGCTAACAAGAACCTTATCCAACTCTTTAAGTTAACTTCTTCTCATTCTACCTCCTATAATCTGTATTGTGTCTTCCTTGATTCTGCCCCAAACTAGTTTTGGTGCATGTAACTTTGATTTAACCCTAGCTGCATGCTATAATTCATCATGCTGACTGAGAAACTGTAAGCATGAGAACAACCTTTTTATTGTTCAATTTTTTGCCAATTCCTAGTATTTTCTATTTGGTTGAGAGAAGTTGGGTGGTGGGGGGTTTCTGAATGGGGGGTTTCTGAATCATTTAAATATTAGTGCATGGTATCAGTATTTTATTTTAGCAAGGATTATTCCACCTTATCTTGAATTATCATTTTGCTCTGAATATCTTTGCTACTTGTACTATTTGTGACGCTTGTACTGTTGATGATACCGTAGTAGTGCTATAAATGTTTCAGACAGAGAACCCAAACAGGCTCCGTTGGTATAGCCTAGAACCAAATGAGTTTTTTTTTTTTTTAAATAACGGTGATCTTCGAGACAGCTTACGCTCATCTCGACTATTCGACGGGGTACCTGTTGTCTCCTACCACACAGGTACTGGATAACTCTGTCTATCAAGGCTTAGGCGAATGGGAAGAAATCACGGCTTGTTTTTTGCATCGGGTGAGAAGAAACTAAATGGATCTTTTGTCAAATCATAGGTTTCTGTAGCTTTTGTTTTGGCAAAGGATCTGTGCCGTGATTAGGTAGAGATATGAATTTTTCCCGTTCATTTGACAATGTACAAATTTCTTGAACTGTGTTATTGAGGTTCCTTAGAAGAAAATCCTGGTAGATTATCTGGAATCATTTGGATATGAGAACTAGAAATGTTTGGAAATTATTGCTGAAAAAGTTTGTTCTACGTACAACAGATCTTGTTTTGGAAATTATTATAAAATGATACAGGACTGGCTGTTTAATTTTTACTTATGAGAACAATTTCATAAATGTAACAGTGGAACGATTCAATCGATAACTTAAGCGAAGGATCACCAAGTAGTGGGAGGAGGAAGGTCTCCCCCTTGAAGAAGTATGGATTTAAAAAAGTTACAAAGAGGAGGAAATCCAAGAGATGGAGTACGATTGAAGAAGAAACTTTGAGGTCTGGTGTGCAGAAGTATGTGTTTACTTGAATCTATTGTATAGAAGTTTTTCATGGTAAAGATATATGGGCACAAGTTTTATCTCTTAATTTATGTGGTTTTCTCTTGAAGGTATGGTGTCGGAAACTGGAGGCTGATCTTTGATAATTATCATGAAATACTCGAAGATAGGACTCCGGTAAGTGCATTTCATATTAATCTTAGAACACAGTATATAATACTCTCCTACCTATAAAGCCTCGGACATTTTTGTTCAGGTTGACTTGAAGGACAAATGGAGAAACTTGACATCCTAGCTAGAAATTTGAAGAGATGTGCTAATGTTTGTATAACTTTTTCATCGTGTAAATAAATGCAAGCTGCCTTGAGGGATCTTGCTTGAACTTTGATGTATGACATGTCCCTGGTGGGGAACATGTTTGTATTATTGGATATGATGTAAATAGAGTAGTCATAATCATTAGAAGAGCTTTGAGACAGAGGTAATAGATGTGGCACACAATTTTGTCATGGACCTCTCGTACATTTCAGATGATTGCCTTGTCATGTCAACTACACGTTACACTTTGATGTAATCAACTTGTTTTATGAATTCGAAAACTCTCTTTTTAAGGCATTAGTATTTGTTTGATACAGAATTCATTAGTTGCAAGTTACGATTTTAGGCTTCATGTTTGAGAGTCAAATTAATTGTCCTTGGTCCTCATTGGCATCACCAACATCAAATTTGGGTTATGTAATGTTCACTTCACATGGATGTGTGGATATGTTAAAAAGCTTCCGATTCCACGTGTTACGTCTACCAATTGTTCTTGTCGTTCAATTTGAATGCTCAACTTCTATGTATGCTCGGCTCAACATAGAAAGATGATCAGTGTCATTTTAATTGTTTTTGCAATTGATCTCTCTTTTTACATGCATGCCAAACTCTTGCTTTACCTCTAAGGCTTATCAGGACTGTTTTGTGATATCCAAGCAGAGGAATTGGCCAATACTTGGATGTATTAATATGGCCACGGATTTATCTAATCTAGTGGCGGCAAATGGGCAGGTTGAGTTGGATTTGGGCGGGTTAAAAATGGGTTGAGCAAAAATAGGTTGGGTCTCAATCCACCCATATTTCATGCGGGTAAAAAACAGGTTGGGTGTCAAATGGGCAGGTTGAATATGGGTTAACCCATATTATGTAAGTGTAATTTTTTCAAATGTAATTTATAATTTTTCTTTTGCTCAGACACCAACTAATGATTTGCTTATGTCACTAAATAATCTGAGTTGAGAATATCAGAAGTAAAGATCAAGACAATTAATTTATGGAAATGTTTTCTTTTAAAAATTATTATATATTAGGAAGTATGAGAAGTATCGTCATACAAGATTATACTTCTCCTTCTATGATGGAAGTTAGTTGAGTACATACTCTATTCAATAAGAATTCAACATATATAAATTTAAAATACATAAATATACAATTAATTATTTTTAAAAAATCTCAACAAATACTGCTATTGTGATGAAAATTGCATTATACCCAAAATAGTATCTCAATCATATCAAATGAAACTAGAAAAAATTGCAATATTTCAATTTAAGGTCAATTTGATTAGTATTTAGCGTGATTGAGAGATTAATTTATTTTTAATATTATGTCATTCAACTAGAACAAAAATTATATTTTCTTATTAAAATTCTTAATAATTAATCACGATATTATTTCAAAGGACCAAAAAATATTTTTTCATCAACTATTTGGCAATAATATCAATATGTTTTACTATTCTAATTTTGATTAGTATAAAAAGAAAAAAGTAATACATTAACACAACTGAAAATACTAAAAGAATAAAACTATATATCATTCAATTTAATCAATCAGAAAAATACATGACAACTTATTTTTCAACTGACTTTTTAATTATTATTTTATAGTAATTAATTAAGGTTTAGTGGTGCAAAAAAAATTTAAAATAAAAAAGTGTAAACCCTATGTAGAAATAATTTAAATTCTACTTGAATTATTATCTCATCATTATATAATAAAGCATTAAACTTTGACAACCAAGTGATTGGTATAGTAATACGATTTCTGAAATATTAAAATGCACATAATGCAAAAGATAAATAACAATACATGTAATCGTGGTTCTATACGTTATTACACAAAAGCATATTCTCTTTCTTATTTTCCTAAAGGCGTAGAAAGTGTCCAATTAGCAATAGACCAAGAAATACTAAAAGAAAGAAAACAAGATGAAGAAGAAGAAAAAAACAAAAATTGGGCATGTGCATCGCACGGTACATCATCTAGTATATATATATATATATATATATATATATATATATATATATATATATATATATATATATATATATATATATATTAATCATGTGAAATTGAGGAATAATATCTACTATTATATAAAAACATTAAGATCTGTCACTCTTTCAACACTAAAAGAGTTACTCCATACTGGAGTTAGTATTAGCAACGAAAATATTATTGTCCATTAAATAAGAAAATAGATAAAAATATTCAAGAAGAATAATTTCCACTATTTAATTACAAACGAGAACTAGAGGTGAATAACTCAAGACGAAGAAGAAAGAAAATGACTTCTGAAGATAGAGAAATTATATCTTGCCCCTCCTCCTTCTGAGCAGCTCCTAATGATGCTATTTATAGATTCCACGGCTGTGTCTAAACTTGGCAAATCTCAAGTTGCAAGTTGCAAGTTGGCAAGTTGCAGTTTTGCTTTGGTTTCAAGATTGGTGCTCACGCCAATTATTTGTCCACGTTGGCTTATTGAAAAAATAACAATAACAATCAAGTAATGCATTTAACGAAGATAGTGAAAATTGTGTCACAACCCAAAACTTATGGGTTGTGATGGCGCTGGACACCACCATCAGGCAAGCCAACCCCTTAATCAGTTGAAATACCTTCCTGTTTAATATTTTCGAAATCGTGCCTTTCTTACATTTTATAACCAAGTAATTTAAAATTCTCGTAAATCAAATACGGCAGGAAATCATCTTTAATATAGTAAAAGAAATACCAACACATCCCAAGAACCCGGTGATACAAGTCCATGAGCAATTTCTAAGAATTTATACAATTATACAACGCTTGTCCGAAAAATAAATTCGACAAAGGCAACAAATATAAAATGTAAGTACACAGAAGGGAGACTCTGGCAGCTGCGGAACGCCTCTGGATGAATGCAGCCCGTATAAGTCCCCAAATCGATCACTGTACTATAAAAGTACCTGTGCAACAAAATGCACAGAAAGTGTAGTATGAGTACATATACATATATGTACCCAGTGAGTATCCCGTCTAATCTCGAAGAAGTAATGACGAGAGGTCGACTTGACACTCACTAAGGTCCAACAATAATAGTATAAGACATGATATAAGGAAAGCAGTAGACATGTAAACAGTGTACAACAATTATGAAGAAAACACAAAGTTTCCAAATAAATACTGAAAGCAATGACAACTTCCACTCTCTCTTTTCCCCAAAACATCTGTCTAATCATAAATCAGGAAAGCAGTACCAAATAGTCATGCGCACACAGGAGTAAGACAACAGGCCGGAGTCAGAAGGTTAGTATCTATGCACTGACGAGGATCGACCGGCCCGTCCCATAAGTGCATTCTTACGATAATCATATATGCGCACTGCCGAGGATCGAACGGCCCGAACCATAAGTGCGTCTCTCAGTGTAATCATATCATATCCATGCACTGCCGGGGATCGACCGGCCTGTCCCATAAGTGCATTCTCAAATAATCATCTATGTGCACTGCCGAGGATCGATCGGCCCGTCCCAAAAGTGCACCCGCCAATCCGCCGTGGCGTACGGCCCGCTCCCATGAGAGTGGGGGGAAAGTCACACATCACTCGCGGAATATAAATTTGCGAAGCGGTCACATGTGCACATAAAGAATTAAAAATCTACTTTCCATAACAAATTCCTTCCAATTATTCAAGTCCATGAAATCTCAGGGAAACAGTAATATATCTAACATGAGTTCGAACATATAAGTCATTTCAAGACAAAATACTTTCCATAAATAATTTCTTTCATATTACTTCCCGTGAGTCAATTCATTTCATAATATTTGCTGTAAAATAATTCCTTCCATATTATTTTAAAATCCGTAAGTCTCAGAGAAACAAAACCACATAACAGGATGTTATAACATACATATAATTCATTACAAGAAGAATACAGGGCATGATGTGGGGCCTAACTACCCGGACATAACAATAATAGCCGCTACGTACGGACTCTCGTCACTTGGTACGTACGTAGCCCCCGCAAACAATTACATACAGTAGATAGAACACATAAGGGGACAATTCCCTCTTACAAGGTTAGAAAGGGGACTCACCTCGTGTCGAATCTACCTCTCGGACCAAGAAAAGAACGCGCCCGCAACTCCGAACTTTACACCCGAGGACTCGTAACTGGAGTAGGAAAATTCCATACAATATTTTTGAAAAATATTGCACCGTACCCCTTTAGAACCACAAAATTTACACGTTGTTAACCTTCCAATAATTCTCGTTGGGTTGGTTGAAGAATCACGTTGTTTGATGCTAAGAGATTTTGTTGAATTGCTGAAGATGAAAATTCTCACGTTATGAATACGCATCTCTCTTTATGAAGTAAGGAGATATTTACTGTGTGAGCACCATCCGTTGCCTAGAGGTACACTTCTCTTAGAATTGCAAATGAAAATTATGTAATTTGATGACTTATATTGAAGTCTTAATTAGAGAGGGTGGGTACCACTTTAGCATGCCTTGTCCATAAGATATTCTAGTGGTGACACCAAGCACATGACTTAAAGAGTCATAAATCTTGAAATTGGGGGCTGCCACGTAGAGATTATTAATCTTTACCCACTTATTAGTTAATCGGGTAATGTTTCGTTACCCGGTAATTAATTCATTACCCGCATAATTTAAAAATTACCACAAATTACTTAAAATTCTATTTATTTTCAGAATACTTCATATATACTTTATATATTACACTACCGTGGTCATATGGTACCTTGCATGGTACTAATCCATAGTTATCGGGTATTATCGCTCGACCCGTATTTTATCCCAAATTGGCCACTTTCAACAAAACTCGTTTTCTTTAATTCGTGTACCCTTTATCCTTCATGACCCTAAATTTTGCAGGCAAGTCATAAATCACAAGAAGCCTCTATGGGAAGTCTCATTTAGGAAAACGGGGTCCGATAACGCAAAACGACCGGTCGGGTCGTTACAAGTTGAATGAAAAATGAGGTTTACCTAAAGAATTTAATAGCTTATGGCCACGTTAGTTTTGGTTTTCCTAATATTAAGAACCCACAACAAAACTTTTGAGTCTAGTATACAGGCGAACAATGCACTAATATATTTGCAATGACCATTATGCCATATATATATATATATATATATATATATATGTGTGTGTGTGTGTGTGTTTATACAAAGCTTCTAAAATTTTATCTTACATTTTAATAGTTTGCAATTTTAGTCTAGTACTTTGCTATTATAATAATTTAGTTCTTTGCGTTTACATTCTAGTTTGATTAGTAATTTTTTTTTGCTAAGTACAAGACTTTATTTCATGTTAAAAATAATTTATTTTTAATTGAGTCCTAAAATTATTCATCACTATTTGGTTCAATTATCATCTATATGTCTTGGTAAATGATAGATTTTTCAAATTAAAGAGCAATTGGTTTGATAGTGTTATGTTAAAAGTGTAGTCACCGGAATATCTGTTTGGTAGTGTATATCTCATATTTAAGAAAAAATCGATAAACAACCGAAAAAACCGAAAAAACGACAAAACCGAATCGATAAAAAACCGACTTAATTGGTTTGATTTGGTTCCAATATTTGAAAAACCGACTCACTCGATTTGATTTCTTTTTAGGAAAAAACTGATCCAGACCGAACCATTAACATCCCTAGTTGCGGTTCATTTATTCATTGCTTTATTATATCATTAAACTTAATAGGATATGGGTCAAAAATTACTCTTCGTTATATCTTTTCTATCCTTATGGCAACACATGTCTTATATTTGCACTTGATTCTAGTGAGCTTCAACTTGAAGTATAACGAGGTACTCTCAAATTATAGTCAAAAGTAAAGAAATAAATTTGAATCTTTTTCTGATATATTTAACACTGGAGTGGAATATGTCGAATTCACGTTAGAGTTACATCAAAGTCAAGGGCAAATATGAAATGATTTGCTAACGACAAGGGTTTAAAAAGCTCCAACGTAATAAAGGGTAAAACTAAGATATATTTCATGTAATAGGAGTAAAATTGAACCATTTCCAGACACCGACTAATGATTTGCTTCTGGCTGAGTTTGTTTTTATCCAAACCTGTTTGTTAGTACTTGTTCTAGCTACCCGACCAAAAGAAAAAAGGCAAGACTTAAGTCGAATCGTTGTTAATGCTCTGATTAAATCTAAAATCACACCACACAAGCAACATGAATAACAATCAACTAGTTTAATCAATATTTCTTATTAACACTACCATCTATCACCAGCCTACTTTCTGGAATCTGATCACGAACTCCCGCTGCAATGCGGACTCACCTTGTGCGATCATAAATATGTCCGCCTTCCTGGCTTGGACCTTCCTTGCCCTGGCATGAGCCTTTATGAATGAATCTGCAGGCATTTCAAAAGAGTCAATTGAATGCTCGAGTAAGAGTGAATACCATGTCAGGCCCCCTTTGTGAGAGTTTCACCAAACTTCGTCAGTAAAACCGATTCGATCTCATGTTGAGCCAAATATCCCTTTTACAGTCGTGGTGTTGTTGTGATGTGCTCCTGCGGATCCGAAGCCCCATCGTATTTTGATATGTCCGGTATATTGAACCTCTTCGGAATCAACTATGGTGTTGTGCTTAGTTTAAACGCCAACTGAGTGTATTTTTTGGAATCTGGGCCTTTCATAACTGGTGGTGCGCCCGGAGTTTGATCTATTCGGGCGTGAAACTCCTTCACATTTTGATCCATTCGTTCGTTCATTTCGTTCATAAATCTCATGAGCTCAGTTTTGAAAGGATCATTCCCGTTATAGTTACCAGATCCGCTACCCCTCCCCCCCCCCCCCCCCCC